>OU343218.1:30970533-31200599 GCA_910596185.1 Chrysanthemum makinoi | reverse complement strand
GTTAAATGATATATCTCCCGTGTTAGGATCGGATAAAGCTCTCGAGCTGCTCCGTAATTTAGCGTTGTAGTTATTCGAGCCCGTGGATTAGTTCTTATATCGATAATGTATGTGTCTTTAGGTTTGTTGTCGGTTTAGTAGGTTTACAGGCCCCTTGAGAGGAGTTCTTTTTTAGGTTAAATTTGTTTTAGTTACCATGGTGTTTGTTCGTTCAAGCTTTCTTGCTACTTTTTAGCAGCTAACACCTTCATGTAAATGATTATAAAAACAGGTTTTGTGTATCCCATAGTATCACACTGGATATGGTCTACTGATGGTTGGGCGAGCGCCACAAAAAGTAGTGGCAGCCTTTTGTTTGGGTCAGGAGCCATTGATTTTGCTGGGTCAGGTGTGGTCCACATGGTTGGTGGAATTGCTGGCCTCTGGGGTGCCCTCATTGAAGGTCCAAGAATAGGACGATTTGATCGCTCTGGGCGGTCTGTAGCCCTGCGAGGTCATAGCGGTTCACTTGTTGTTTTGGGTACCTTTCTTTTATGGTTTGGTTGGTACGGGTTTAATCCGGGATCTTTTCTCACAATCTCAAAATCATATGATACCATGCATACTTATTATGGTCAGTGGAGCGCCGTGGGAAGGACAGCTGTCACCACAACACTGGCAGGATGCACTGCAGGACTGACCACTTTGTTTAGCAAACGACTACTAGTCGGTCATTGGAATGTGACTGATGTTTGTAATGGCTTGCTAGGAGGTCTTGCCGCCATTACCTCAGGGTGTGCAGTGGTTGAACCATGGGCTGCAATCGTTTGTGGTTTTGTAGCAGCTTGGGTTTTGATAGGTTTGAACAAGCTTGCCGAAAAGTTTAAGTACGACGACCCGCTAGAGGCTGCACAATTACATGGAGGGTGCGGGGCATGGGGCCTATTGTTCACAGGACTGTTTGCAAAGGAACAATACGTTCATGAGGTGTATGCTGTTGGGAGACCATATGGGGTGTTTATGGGTGGTGGTGGAAAGTTATTTGCGGCTCAGATAATCCAAATATTGGTAATCACTGGTTGGGTAAGCGCAACAATGGGTCCACTTTTCTACGCCTTAAAAAAACTCAAGTTGTTGAGGATATCAAGCGAAGATGAAATGGCAGGAATGGACATGACCAGGCATGGAGGATTTGCTTATGCTTATAATGATGAAGAGCTTAGTTCTCGCCCACCGACAGGATTCATGATGAGCAGGATTGAACCATCAAGTGCAAGTCCAGCCACACAGAATGGTGTTTAGTCTACATGTCGTCCTCTTTTTTTCGTTAAAGTGAAGTTGTTAATTGTTGGCATCGATGTGTCACATATTTGATTATCTAGATGAAGTAGATATGGCCTCTATCTTCATAATCCAAAACATATGTGGTATAATCCATGAATATGGTGTGTTTGATGATAGAAATGTTCATATGGTAACACTACAAAATTTATGACAAATACCCACTAAAACGTTTACCCACTAAAGATTACAAAAAGTCACCAAATCTATTTTAGGCTATTACTCAAAGATTACTAAAATAAAACAAAATAATATGAACCAAACGGCAAAATCAACCACTAAAACGTTTACCCACTAAAGATTACTAAAACGTTTGGTTCATATTATCAATGTTTGGTCAATAATAGATATTGACTTTGTAGAGGTGAGTTGAAGTGAATATAGTTTGATGCTTGAAATTTAGTATCTATCTACTGGACTAAACTCAATTGCTCATTTGTCGAAAAATGAAAATCAACAGGTTGAAGTAAATTTTGGTTAGATTATGTGATTAGGTTGATGTGTAATTTTAGAATTTAGTGCGTTGTGGTTAGATACTGAGCTAATTTAATGAAACACATTAAGCGTAGAAATCGTGTTTGGTAATAAAAGGTGTTTGGATGTTAGTAGATATGCTTGGATGCTAATCTCTATTGAACTCAATTGTTAGCCAAATGATATTATAGGTCTAAGTTGGTTGAATCTGTATGAAAATGACTTTACATAGTAGATGTAAAATTACATAATTATCATTACTAACTAAAAATCAATAATTGTTTCGGAATTGCATGTTAATACTATAGAGTATGCTTGGATGTGCTGTAAATTATTGTCGAAGTTGGAATAGTTAGTAGTCTTACAAAATGTAAATTTGGTATTGAGGTTTTGATATATTAGGGCTAAGATACTTAAATTTAAAGAAAAATTACTTTATAGAGTTGATATAAAGTTACATCTGGTTAGAGAGTGTTTGGGAATGCTTGTTGTGTTGTTAAAAGTGAAAAAAGCATCTCGAAGTGTTTGGATTGATGTGAGCTTATGAAATAATGACAATAGGACAGAGGCTACAAATGTTGAAAACCTGATGACCACTCACTTAAGGAGTGGTGTAGTTCCAAGTCAGGTATACACATTTATCCATATTCTTCTTTGACCTCCTGGCATTTTCAAGATATATTGATTAGAGTAAATGTTATGTAGATTGGGGTTTTCATGATTCTCGAGTAACATTCTTGTAATAAATTTGAGTTGAGTCGATTGGAGTATCTAATGGTTCGTTGTAGATGTAGAAATTTTGACCCATATGTACGTATGAATGGGTCGATTTGGATTATGCACTATGTCAAGCGGGTTAACGGGCCACCCAAAGTCGATTTTTGTTACACTACAACCTCCTAAATTGTTATTATATAAATATTTAGATTATTGTTGGAAAATTATTGTTTTCTAATCATAATAAACTACTAACTGTCGAAGTATTTTCATGACAGATGCTGAATAATGAAGCATGGGAGCAGTGTATGTCGACTCGCCACCTAGATGGTCCTTCACAAGAACATTTATTGTAAAATGACAACAACTTATTTTTGTACATTTTAGATTGAGATTGAGATTGTTTTAGAGATTGATGTGTTTGAACTTATTTTGAGAAATGCAATTTGTATTTGTGCAATAATTTTATATTTTTGAGAAATGCAGAATGTATTTGTATATTGATATTGCAGTTTCTATTTGTATTTCTGCCAGGTAGTAAACCCTTTGCTAACTGAAATTAATTAAACAGTTCCGTCATTTTAGAGATTTGATAGAAGAGTTGTGTATCCTTTGGTGACTAAAAAAGTTTAGTCACTGAATCTTTCAAACTTTTGCTCACTGAAAATTTAGTAATAAAAGACTTTTAGTGATCCCTTTGTTACTTACTCTTTTTCTTTTAGTGGGGTTTGATAAAATATCTTTTAGTGACTGTTTTGTATACTTTTGCTCCCACTTGTTTTAGTGAGCAAATGTCATTAATTTTGTAGTGTAATATGCTATTGTAATTAATCTTGTTTATATATATTCACATTTCTCTGTTATTGTTTACAAGATCTAAAGAATATATATGCTAATTTATTCCTGGTTACTCCATCCGTCCCAAAATTATAGTCCCCTATTGATTTTTTCGGTCTTTTTTTTACAACTTTGACCTTAAATATTTTTGTTTGTGTTATATAATATTTGATGAAAAATATATGAATGGATTGAGTTTTAAATGTATTTTCATTTGGTATATTTTTCATCAACTATTGTATAACACAAATAAAAATATTTAAGGTCAAAGTTGAAAAGAAATAGAAAAAAGTCAATAGGGGACTATAATTTTGGGACGGAGGTAGTATTATCTTACGGAAAGAAGATTTAACAGACAAATTAAATCGGCTTTGAATCCTTTTGCGCTAGCATAACCCCAAAGAAAGGCAGTATACCGAAACAGCAATATAAAGTACATGAACTTGCAAAAGGAAACAAAAGTAACACGAACACGACTGACTGAAAGAGTTAAGATACATTTAGATCTTTAACCATGGGAGCAAATTATTTTAAATTTAAATTTAATTTGTATCAACTACAAATTAGGGTGTATAAGCAGGCAACAATGACCGCAGCGCTCGAATCGGAGGAGAGATACATTCTCCGACCTTCCAACCACGAGGGATGCAAGTGTTATCGCACTGAATAGTTGAACTCTCGTTCAATGGATCACACGTCATTTCCGTGCAAAACTTTTTGCCATCCCAGTTAATCCCAATACCTGCCATTTTACAACAAAATAAAACGATATCAAATCTATAGGAATCAAGGATTTAATAACGTAACGTTCAACAAATCTATACAGTCAAATTAAATGAAACTCTGTGTATAATCGCAAGCTGCAAGAAAAAGTATAAGCATATTACATATTTTCTTCCTCCATGATCGATTAACGTATAAGTATATGATATAATTAAGATCTTATCTTATGTGCAAAACTGTATCATACTAGAAAGACTCTGTAGTTATAAGATGCATGAAAACGTAATTGTTTTTTATACAATTAAGCTTAATTAACACGCAGAATTACTGAGTTTGTTGGAGGTTTTTGCCACACAAATAAGGGTTGTAGAAAACACGTACCCCTCGATGCTACTCGGAGAGGATGAAAAGTTGTAATAATAATCACAAGAACAACGATGAATTTGATAAGATGCATGATTGTCTGCATGATTAATATGTTTGAGTTGTAGGTTTTTGTGATTACTGCAATTTGTTTGTTCTCCTGCAAACAGATTTTATAGTGATGATTTTATTCAAAGTAGGAAAGAAATAATGTAACTTAATAATTTATTTTATTACCGGAATCTCTAAGAAACCGAAACGATTTTTTTTTTTTACATAGAAAAGATTATTTTTAATAGAGTTTGATCATAACGTTTTTATATTCCGGGTAAGCTCAATCACTTATATAATTAAAGGTAAATTGCAAAAATGGTCTCTAAAGTAGTCTAAATGCGTAAAAAATATACCGAGACAAAAAGTGTTGCAAAAACGACATTAATGTTCTATATATTTGCAAAAAAGGCACCGAGAGCTACTATTTGCTAGCGTTAGTTATCTCGTTAGTCAAGGGTATTATAGCGCATTTCACTCGTTTCCCGCCATTGACTAGCAACACTTTATTTAAAAGACCAAATTTGCAGCGGGTTAACTTATGTTCGCCGCCTAAAACACATGGCAATCGAAGAGATTGTCTCGGGACTATTCATTTTCGTATTTATCCTGCTTATTTAAACGAACCAAACGAAACACGCATATTACAACCCTTTTTTCCCCAAAACATACATAATCCCAACGAACCAGACCACTAACAATGGCAAAAAATAATAAAGGGAAGGTTATCTTCAATGGGTCCGATGAAGAGAAGTGGGCAAAAGGGCTAAACAACCCCAACGAACCAGACCACTAACAATGGCAAAAAATAATAAAGGGAAGGCTATCTTCAATGGGTCCGATGAAGAGGAGTGGGCAAAAGTGCTAAACAACTATTTACTCTTTGATTTAGTTCTTGAGGGATTTAGCGAAGAACAAATTAGTGAGTATGGTTCGTATAGAAAGATATTTAAGGAGTTACCGGAGGTTGATGCTTTGGAAAGGAGGATTTCAAATGTTGAAGTTGTGTTTAAATATCTAAAGGATGTGAAGGAAAGAAAGAAAATGAGTGATGCAGAAAGTAGCGGTTCTAACTTCTAACTAACTGTGTGTTTAAATGATATGCAAATTTGTAATGGTTGTGAACTCGTATTATCATTAATAAAATGTTGGTTGTTTATGTTACTGATCTATTTTTGTTGTAAATTGCTAAAGTGATGAATTTAGATAGTCTGCAAATGCACAAACTATTAGAAAAGGGGTGTTTGGCATGAGTGTATACATAACTCACATTTAACATGTGCAATTTCATTCTGGAAAGTCAAAATGCAATTGGTAAATGTGGCATGAGTGTATACATAATTCCCATTTAACATGTGCAGTTTGACTTTCGAAAGTCAAAATGCAATTGGTAAATGGGAGTCCTGAGTTTTGACTACATTAGATAAAGGGGGTGTTTGGCATGAGTTTATCCAGTAGCATTTGCATGATTTTCATCCAAAATACAGATATTAGATACACTACATGACAGTTGACTTTAGAATGTTAATGTTTGGGTCAGTTTTGATTTTGACCCATTGTACTAAAAATACTCTTTGTAAACATTCATTTCATTTTAATTCAATGTAATTGTTTCATCCCAACTTCCGAATACATAACATGTTTAAAAAAAGATAGACACATAACATTGTTCTAAAGACATTAAAGAAAAACATAGAGTTTAAACGTATAATCCAAAAGACATGAAAGTTAACAGAATTTCTATTGTTCAAAGATCACAGATAACAACTAACAACTTTGACTTGCAAGATCATCAACTGACTACTTCCTCTTTTTGGTGGCCTCAACTTAAGGTTTGTGAATGTGTGGTATTATTATTGATGTAGACTCAACTCTTGGCCAGAAGTTGCTGCCACTACAGCCATTGATCTTGAATGAGTATATACGTGCCCATGTTTCTAGTCTGTAAGCAGCATGAACCCACTCTTCAGGTATACCAAACCATGTTTCATTGTCGATCATGTGGTTTATTACAGCCACAACATGTTTACATGGTATTCCAGTCAGCTCCCACTTCCTACAACAACACTCCTTTGTATCCATGTTAACAACACACTGATCCTCGCAAGGCACAATTACTTGATATAAAGAACCTTCAATCCATTGAACAACGCAGACACTAGATTCTTTTTTGATAGCATCAAACATGGCTGTCACCGTAAGAGTAAGTGGTCCAACAGTCTGATCAATCAGTTGCTGAACTACTACAATCCTCTTCATTAAGTACTCTTTGATATATTCGAGACAAGTAATGATGGGTCGATCTCTGACATCATATAGCTGCCTATTGATACCTCACATATGTTGTTTAAGAGTAGACAAGATTGGGCTCTGACTGTTAAACAAATCACACATTATATAAGTATATGATCAATTATCAGTTTGCTTTTGTCCAGTGCAAGTTAATGAATTACCTGAAAAATGTGATATGCTCCATTGTTCAAACTGGAATCTTGATCAACCAATCATAAGCAGCAGAATTGCAATACTTGAGATGCGCCATCTCTTTGTTAAATTCAACAACAATAGTGGCTCTAGCTGCCTTCCAAAGCATGTCCTTGTAAACACCTCATTTAAAATGTGACTTCATATCCTCATGAATATGCTTAACACAGAACCTGTGTTCAGCGATTGGAAATACACTAGTAATGGCTTGTTTCAGGTCTGGAACAGTTAGGGTTAGGATGGTGTTAAAAGCTGTACATGTTCTCATTTTGCATAAAACACATGATTAATTATATAATAGAAATGTGACCTTTTGCCTATCGAAATGAAACTGAACTTGCAGGTTAGTTTCTATACCAAGATCCTCTCTAAGTAGTTTCAAAAACCAACACCAAGATGCCTTATTTTGTGCATCAACTATAGCATATGCTACTGGATAAATTCCATTGTTTGCATCAATCCTAACTGCTTCTTTGTAGTAATTGACATGGAAAAGGACCTGACAAGAAGCATCCATCTAATCCTAAGAATTCTCTGCCACAAGCTTTGAAACCTTCTTTTAGAGCTCCCAAAAACATATAAACCCTTCTAAAAGTTCTTGTTGAAGAATCTGGATTTGGTTCTAGTTGTACATCAATCCTAGCAGTTGTGTCTGGATTTTGATTAACCAACTCTTGGGCATACTCTCTAATCATTGAATAATGCTCCGTAAAAACAGATATACTTAAATCATGTTTATCTTTATGTCTGGATTGACAATCATATTAGAGTTACTTACAGGAACATCTTCAAGTATATGTGTTGGGAATTATAATTTGTAAAACAGATTTAAGTATGTTTAAGTCTGTTAGTGTTAATTCTGGTAGCTTTAGTAGTTAAGTCTGGTAGATCAGAATTAAGTCTATTGGTAGTTAAGTCTGCCAGTACTAAAGATGTTAAGTCAGGCAGAACAAATAGTCATGAGTTAAGTCTGTTTATGTCAAAAACAGAATAGTTTGTTGTTAGGTCACAAGTTTTACCACACAAGCTTATAAGAAAGATAGAGAGGCGATTGAACAAGTATCCAAACACACACACACGATATGGAGTATACGGTTATGCGTAGAGAGTGAGTGAAAAGAAAACTTGAACAACCAACCTTCAAATGAAGGTTTACAAGGGTATATATAGGAGGAAGCTAGGCAACATCCTAGTTCCC
Source organism: Chrysanthemum makinoi (assembly GCA_910596185.1). Lineage (NCBI taxonomy): Eukaryota > Viridiplantae > Streptophyta > Magnoliopsida > Asterales > Asteraceae > Chrysanthemum > Chrysanthemum makinoi. The sequence goes on along the minus strand of OU343218.1, from coordinate 31,192,432 downwards.
TCCTTTCCTTATTGGACCAAGACCTAGGCTTATGGGCCTTCTACATAAGCCTAAGGCTAATAACAAACATAAAGGCCATAATAAGCTAACTATTACATATGAGTAACTAACACTTGAATAAGGTTTAGGAGTGATTCCAACAATCTCCCCTCAAGTGTTATTACATATGAGTAACAAACACTCAAGTGTTGGTGATGAAAACGATGAAGGCGTTGATGTAATAGTAGCTTTGACGTCTTCTGACATTCTTCTTTCTTGTGAGAAGAATTGCCTTGATTTAAACAATCTCCCCAGGGTAGAGAGATAGTTTATTTTGAACGGTTATGCTTTGACGTCATCTTTAACTTTGTTCTTTGATCATTGTTCCTTGTGATGAAAGTGATAGCATGTTGTTGTTGTCATCAGATCAAGTAAGCTTCGCTGCTACAGTGTCTCCACGTCGTTCTTCAACATGCTCACAAGCTCTTTTGACGTTGGAATTCAGTCTTGATGGAGTTCTTAAGTCTTTAACTTGTAGATTCTCTCTGTATTGACGAATAATCATTCTGACTATTGTGTTGCTTTTGGATAGAACTTCCATTAGTGATGATGTTGGCGTGAGCATGAGAAGAATCTGCACGATCATTCCGCTCCAGAGCTTCCATAAGAAGAAAACATTTAAACGGTTAGTAATAAGCGGATTCCGGCACTTACAATGTAACACCCCAACCCGACAAGGGTAGAAGTGTCACATTCTGGTGTCATATCAGAACATACAAACAAAATTTATAAACGAAAGCCTTAAAGAAATGAAGTACCAAGTCATATAGATGAATGACTTACAAGGAAAATACAAAATCCAATATGTCTAAAATAAAAAGAAATCTCCAAACGATAGCCCAACAAAATAAATCCAAATAATAAGGTATCTAGGGTTGGTCCACTATAATCCAACTCTCGACCCATCAAAGCCCATCTTCAAACCTAACACCTGCCTGGGGAAAAAGAAATGCGGTGAGCTTAAAAGCCCGGTGAACGGATATAACAAAACAAGCTAAATAAAATCAAATGCGAAAATGAAAACAAAGGAAAGCGGATAACAAAGTCCGCAATGAAATGAGAATAATGAGTCAATAAGGATCCTTGAGAACACATTATACATATATCCAAAGCGAACCGATATGAAGGAAACGAAGCAAGCAGCAAAGCATGAACATATAAACAAGCACATACAAACAAAGCATACAAGAACTGAAACATAAAGCAAACATAGCAGGTACGTCCGATCCACACAACATATATGTCATACAATCAAATCAGGAAATCATAAGACATACAAGCCAACCAGATATTTACAATAGCGGAAGCAATTAATTAATCAGTGAGCATGGCAATTCACACAGGTCAAAACCCTTAGTTGAAGACATAACCAGCATCATAACAGCAGTCAAAACATGGCAGTCACACGTAACAAGTAGGAATACAGTATAAAGATATAATAAATGAATTAAAGACATAGCAAGGCAACTAAATAAATTAACAAGCCAGACGTCACAAGCTGAACCATTTACCCAATTAAACCGTAGCATAAACCGAAATGCAAACATGGCAGGTCAACAACAAGCAGATAGAAACTATCGGATAATCATATAGTCCACGAAATTATCTAGAACACGCATTAACAAAAACAAAACGACAAAACTATCGATTACACCTTGGCATGGCCACCAGACAATTCAGAGGGTCACATAACAGTGAGATCACATATCATCAGTTGAAAACAAGTAACTCAGATAACCACATATTAATCACATCATAGCAGGATAATCAGTAGTCACATAAAACATGAATAGCATAACAAATCAGATAAACACATAATAACCTTGCGTGCGTGAATGGAACGATAGTGCTATGTCCAAGTAATGGAATGAGAGTGTAACAGATCAAAAGCAATGGAACATATATATATCTTGTAGTAGAGCGAGTCATATAAGGGTATTGGGTAAAGGACACTAATCAATTGAATATGGTGTAATGGAAATCCGTAGAGGTACAATATAGGTTTATCAAAAGTGTAAGGGTTGTCAGAAATCTATCCCGAGCCAACAAAACAAACCATATCAATAGGGCAATAGCGTCCAGTAACCAATAGTAACCATTGTATTCGGAGGGGTGACCTCGAATACCAAACCAATATGGGGAGACTCAGAACTATGGATTAGTAGCTAGCTTCCCAAAATGTGAGGGGATGTATTGCACACACGCACCACATCACCAAAACAATATATCAATATCAATACAATACAAATCTAGGATGCATCCATACGCCCCTGCAAAACAAATAGTGGCCATACAATATATCCAAAGCGCGCATAATCAATACAAATATGGGGACGGTGTGCAACATCACTCGTGCACCCAGGTCATGCCATTGGTGTATCAATGACACGGACATGGAACCCCCATGCCTAGTTAATGGCTCGGGTATCAATCTGAAGGGTCAAACAAAGGTTCAAAGTGTAGCAATATATAAGTCTTCACAATTAAAGGTTCATATTCAATGGTTCACAATTCAGAGGTTCATAGCAATAGTTCAATATCAAAGATTCAGTAGCAACAGTCCAATATCAAAGTTCAGTAGCAATAGTTCAATATCAAAGGTTCAATAGCACAGATTCAATAGCAACAGTTCAATAACAAAGGTTCAGTAGTAAGGGTTCAATAACGGAAGTTCAGTAACAGTGGTTCAAAAACAGAAGGGTCAAAGCAAAGATGCAATAGCAATGGTTCAATAGAAATGGTCAAATAGCAAAGAAATATCATGTTTAACAAAGTCAAGGATCGTAGTTATGAGAAACCCCTAACGGAAAAGGGATAGAATATCTAAAGGAGCAATCACAATGAAAGTAAAGTCAAGAAAGGAGATCAATCGCACGCCTCGAACCTATATGAATTAGATAACGTTCTATAAGAATCAGATTCACTCGATTAAGACGGCTTTCCATTTTTAGCAAGTTTCCCATTTTCCTTCGACATATACATAGTCAAGATTATTATTTTATGTGTCACAAGAGTTATCATTTGAAGTGTTAGTATACTCGTATATATATATATATGCATGCACTAGGCATGCAAAGTGAGGTCAAAAGAATTCAAAAGTGGGTTGAAGTAGGGTCGAAAGTATATGGCCTCATCTATTATCACATAAACCAAGTTGATTTTATGCATGCATATGATAAGATAAGACATGCCTATATAAGGTCAGATGGAAAGCATGCTACCCAGATTCAAGGGAAAAGTTACACAGCCAAGAGAACTTCAAGACTCTTTTTCTTTTTCCATTTTAGTCGAGACATAAGCAGATCCCTGTCATCCCATGGAAACCAACCCCAAAATATTTAGTCCCAATTTAATCTTTCATGTTGACGACACAAAAAGACCACCCACGACAAACTCGTTTTATTACATCTATTTAGCTCGATAATAATTAAATGAAACATGGCTTAAGTCGGGTACATGAGGGTCGAATAGAGTTTTCTAACAAGAGTTTTATATGGGTGGATATATGGTCACTCCATTGTTATCTCATGTGACACTACTCGTGATTTAATGGGACCTTTATAACGTGTCATTTAAGTGAAGATTAGGTATCATTTTATGTGGTGATTATAACGAGTAGCATGCATGCATTCGAATGGAGATCTCACGACACAAATAGAAGAAACATATAAAAAGAAGGACATTGAAACAAGATTTTAGATGATACCTTTGCTCGCATGCAGTGGAAGAAGGACAAGACCCAAGACGAAACAACCCACGACCAGTCCGAAACCAACACCACGATCACCACGAACCAACACCACGATTAGAAGCCTATTCGAACCTAAACCACCGTGCCAAAACCGGAAACAGCTTGATCACCTTCGGAAATAAAAGACCCACGTTCACAGACCAAAACGAACATCCTACGCTTGCTCTTGGTAATTGTCGACTGAAGGGAGAAGAAAGACCTAGCCGTCACTTTTCTTATTTAGTGTTTGAAGGAGAGATTTGAATGTGTAATGTGTAAGTTAATGAAAGATAGAAAGTGGATAAATGGAGATGGGAGGTTTTTCTCTTCCTTGTGTTTGCCGTATGTTTATTTTTTTTTTTGAGGAGAGTGTGTTTATTTTGAAAAGAGATTTGTAAGTTACAAATGAGTGATAGTTGAGATTAAAATGGGAATCATGGGGAGTGATTTCAGCCGGAATTTTGGGGATTGTGATAGACCAATTTAATGCTTCCATATTTAAATGTGTAGGTTACAAAGAATGAGATCAATTGGGGATAATTGGTGGAAAAAAAAAAAGGCGTGGGTTTAGGCCTAGTTAGGGAGAATAAGGAGACCAAAATCAATTTCATTTAATTTACCATATTAGATTTTGTGTTAGTTTTATTTAGTTTTGTGTGTTGATACTTTGGCCGTGTATTCTACAAAATGGTTCAAACGACTTATATCATGTGTGATAATTATTATGAGACATAAAGTGAAATTGATTTTATTATCTCGTACCATTAGGTCATTTATAAGTTAATCGTAAAACGTATTTAACAAGCTTTGACATATTTTTGAATTTCATAATTATCAGCTTGAGGGGCAAAATGGTCTTTTAACACGTTATTTACGGTTTTAATAGGGTTTTACATACAAGTTTGAACTTCGAGAGTGTTAACAAAGATAGTGTGAAAACACAACTCTAATTCTTACAAAGGCCGTTCTAGAATCGGAGTCCCACAAGTGAGATAACACGATGTACCGAAGTACACCTACGATTCAGATGAGTGTGAGGTACATCAAGCATCACCTCACGCATGTAGACCGCTTGAGACCACTAAAGCGCCAATCCACGGGAGTTGCCGACTGTTTAATTCAGCCGTGGTCGTTTGATGTTGACCCTCGCGAGGAGTTTCCATTCAAACACTGAGGATCACAAATGTGAACCTCTCATAAATGTTCTCGACAGATTGCTAAGATCTCTGAAGGACTCGATATGAACCACTGATAACCTTATTATTGATCATCAAGTGATTAAATGTCAAGTGTACCTAAGAGATCTTTTGATGAATCTCGTGGCTCTAGACTCAATAGTGCGTTTTGGTTTTCCTAAGCGGAGACTAGGGAGAGGGTCTCCTTCAATACCAAGACTCTCTAAGAGAAAGCCGATAGTTTATGTAGGGTTCCCTGTGAGAATGAAACAAGCTTCCGTTGAGAGAAACTTGAGTGGATAAGAAGGTTTAGTGCATGCGTCACCGGGTCCATGACGACTTTTAATCTTCAATACCGGCGTCACTAAGTGACAACCAAGAGTATATGAATTGAACCCGTGTTATGCGCCTCTAAGTTGAATAATCTGGAGGGCTATTTCTTTTCACCCTTTTCTTTGCATTTCTTTTAATTCTTCAACTCCTTCTTTCTCCGATTCTCATTTTCTCCTTTTACAATCATACCTAAGGACTTCTAAATACTAACTATTTGTGGTGTCCTTGGGTAGATCCATCCGCTCATGGCGGATCATAGGATAATTATTCCTAACCTTAGTCACCTTATAACTCCATGACTAACCTATGTTGCCATAAAACCATCGATATGAAAAATCTCTCACAGTGTTTATGAATGAAAAACATTTTAGTACCTCTGTTGAGATAAGATTTTGCATAAATACTCCCCCTCCACATGTGCTTAAAGGTTTTAACGGTTAAAATGCACAAGAGGAAAGAGCAAGACATTTTGAATTGATTCACTCAAGATAGACAATCCCAGACACGTTCACGGGGCATAGTTAAAGAGTTGCATTGTCGGCTTTTAGGTGACAACTCTAGCTAATAACTACCTTGAAGGTGTAGACAATCCTCGAAAGGTCGTCCAAACCCGCCGAGTTCATGTTTATCAAGAGTTTCTAATGGTACATTCTACTCAGACAAGTCCTTTGCGAGACACGTTTACATCACTAGCGAACTAGCTTGAAATTATTACCCGTCGCCCAGACAAGTCTTTTCGAAGTTACTAACAGCTAAGCATCTCGTCAATTCGTTGGTTAAGTGAATCACACAATCAAATTCATTTGCATTTTACACAACATATTTCTTATCACATATTTTCTCCCCCTCAAAATGGCATATTAAAGTGTTATTTTTGAAACGCTTGAGAATAAATATGACCATTTCGAGTGTTGCGGGAAGAATGACCACTGAGAACAATTTTGAACAAAGTTTTGATTCAAGTACTCCCCTCAACGAGTGATATAAACGGTTGAGGTTTTGAAAATCATAAGGAAAGTACTTGTTCTTTTGAGCAAAACCTTGAAAAGTGAAAGGTTTGATAGGTTTTACTCAAAAGTAAGAAGCTTCGCTCCTTTTCTAAGGATTGTGGCAGGCGTACTACGTGGTCCTTTATTTACATGTACGGGTTGTACACTGTAATGTGTGCACAAGCCATTGACATAATCAATCAAACATCCAAAATGATATGAAGAAAGCAATTCAAGGGGTACCGTGAAGTGCGTGATGTTCCCGGGAGTGTGCAGGGCGTTGAAATCCGGTTATGTTTCTCTTGGCTGCACCACAGACATAACTCTCCAATCGAATCGGCCGATCCCTTCGAAACAACTGTTCATCAATCATTGTGATGATCCGTCTCACATTCCTCCTTTCCTGAGAATTCCAGCGCTTAGGAGACCCAATTTTCTGGCGTATATCCTTCAACTTGTATGCCAATCCATCCCTAACCAGCTTCAAAGTATGATCCCGAACTTGTGGAGTTCGCTACACGCCATTAAGCAGTTTCTTTGAAGTTCACTACGGTAAACAACGCCGAAAGGTTTGCTTGATGAGTGTATATTGAGATAGCTGGTTGATATCGGGAAGATCAAGCTTTGGAGGAGTAAGTTGACTGCACGCGCCTCGATAAGATTCAACGACCATTTGGAGATCTTCTACACGTTCCTTGATGACAATCCGCCTTATGAAGATGAGAAGTGACTTGATAAATTCACGTTATGCTCAGCTTGAGAATTGTCTCATGCGACCCTGTACATTGGCAAGGTACATGTCTTCGATGTCATTGAGAGACAAATTCTCAAAGTCATTCTCGAGAGAAAGCATAGTCCCGTTCATCTTGTCCTTTGACTACGATCTTCTTTAGGAATGTGTAGTCCCACTTAGACGAAAGTTCAACGTGTATGATGGCAACGATATCTTTAGAACTATGCAAGGCATGTTGAGACTTACGAACGACAACTTCTATAGTAGATTCGTGGCGTTCGGCCATGATGAATCCCATACATTGCATCTCGGTCATATGCTTCCACTGTGTTGGAGAACAAGTGATTGGCACGTTCCTCAATGGCTATGGTTGGAGTAGATAGCTGCAAGGAATGGAAGTGTCAAGGATGTAGCATATTTCCTTGAACCATCGCCACCATGGAGAAGAAATTCAAGGTCTTTGTTGAAGAAATATCTGAAGGGAATCCGTGGTTCATCTGGTTGTGGCAATGGTGGTAGGGTTTGGTCCAATGGTGTAATATGGAGGGTTGTCCCTTTTTGTGAAGTCAATGTTTGCTTCAGGGTTGAGCCAATCCATGTTGTTAGACATAGCTCGAGCAATGTTCTCAAGGTGATATCAACCTCGATGGCACTTTGGTTGTCTTTTAGAAGTTTAAACGCTTCATTCTTGATTCGTCTCAATTCAGATTTCGTCATTTTCTTCACATGGAACTTTTCTTGCAAGTTTTTGCATGCTCAATGTAGAACCTTACCAATCTTGACCTTCATCAGGGTAGGGAGTTTGATTGACAAGTGTAGAGAACCATGCAAAGTCTTGGTTTTATCGTCATCTAGCCATGATACGACTCGGGCTGAGTCGTCTTCTTCTTCTTCTTTAGAAGGCCTTGATGATGATTCGGTTTTCTCACTTGTTTGGGAGATGTGGGTTGTTGTAGGGGCTCAAGGACCTCTTCATCGTCACCACCCGTATACTCAAAGTGATCATCGGTTTTCTGAGTCGGGGGTGGTAACTTCGGAATCGTCCGAGGTTTATCGGTAGAAGAGCGAGGAGGAGATGTTTGTTGAACAGGAGCCCGTTGTGGAGGAGGTTGCATCAAAGAAGATTCACAGGCTATACGGCGTTTAGTGTAGAGAGTCTTTATCCTTATCCTTGTCTTCATCGTCTCTAGGGCGTTTAGACTTTTCGACTTCAAATCTACAAGCTTCTTGAAGTTGGTAGTCCATCAATGCTTGAAACAACTTTCCTTCATCAGTAAATGTCCCGGTCGATGCGAGACATTTGTGTGACAAGCTTGGCCCAATTCATTATCAGAAACAACAGGATCGGTTGGATTGATTGTGACGGTTAAGGGCGTTGATCGAATAGTTTGCTTGGCGTCTGCATGAGATTTGGATAAAGTTGTTTGAACAACTCCTTTGTGACTTTAGGCGTACTCAGAAGGTACTTTTTAGGTAGCCCGATCATTTCGTTCAGTTCCTCTTGACGGTGATTTTTCATGAATTTCTGAACAAACTTCCTTTCTCCTTTGATCTTTTCATGCTCGTCATTATCTTTGTATGTGATCGGCAAAGAAATTTAGCTTTTGTTGAGCACGTTTTTTTTCTTCGACTTGTTTGGCGGCTTTGGTAATCCGTTCATGAGCTTGAGTAATCCAAGATTTAGATGGTTTCTTCACGGATTTGGATGATGATTTGGTTGACTTCTTTGATGGTGGTGGCGGTGAGAATGCGATGATGAAAGAGATATGAGGAGACTCGGGATCCTTCGGAGGTTGAGGTTCTTCCTTTGATCGCGCAGGACTCTCTAGAAGAAACGTATCATAATCAACATCTTGATCTTTTAGGACTTCGGTTTCGGTTCCTCAAACTCATATTCGATAGAATCCTCCACAAGCTTTTGTTGTTGCACAAGAGTGGTGGCACGGCTCCTTTATCGGGTTGATTAACGCGCATCGGGGAGATGATGGTTGATGAGCGGCACCACTTGATCCTCGGGACCACCCATTTGGTCTTTAGCAAATTCTTGACTTTTTGTCTATGATATGAAACTTCTTCTGTATGATATATCCAGTTGCTCTTCTTCTTGATCAGAGCTTTCATCATACGGTACAAGTACAGGAGTCTTTCCTTTTCCTTTGTTGCAGTGGACTTGGAGGTTTAGGCTGGCGGAGGAGGTGTTCGGATTCGTTCGAGTAGGTAATCTCTTCATCTATGTTAGTACCTTCCGAGCTTTCGTCCACAAGCTTTCTTTGCGGTTCGATGTGGGAATAGGTTCGGCTTCCTTAGACGGAACAATCCTACGAGGAGGATTCCTTTTGGAAGCTTTATAAAATCTGGCTTAACACTTCACCGCACTTCCTCTTCGGTTCTCCTACGGGTGTTCAGAAGATTTTTCGTCGAGATGACCAACTTTGCCTTGTCTACTTCCGGATACCTTTTATGCGTTCGAGCTTTTCGACATCTTCGGTTAGAAGGAAATCGGCAACCAGACACCTTGTTTCTTTGTAGGCGATTCCTTGATTACGATAGAATGGGTTCCGTCAACATGTCGTGATTGTGGGGTCATTGAGCCTCTTGGGAATATCCGGGATGAAGTCGTGCTCTCTGGATCAACTTTAGTATATATGCGATGTAGGGAATCTTTGAGCCAAGTTTGTTGAGAAATGACATCATGTCATCCCAAATGAGCCCGATGCGATATGTGTGTTTCGTTGTAATGCCCAATATTTGCAGTTCCATGAGCTTAGGATGCTCATAGCCCTTTATCCGCGACGAAAACAGATTTGGTGATGATCATGTAGAGAGTTCTCCCATGGTTGAGGAATACTCTTTAGCTCTACGCGAGAATGCTTGGTGATTACCCGTAGCCCTCGCCATAACCGATATTGATTAAGAATTGGAGAGTGAGCTCTTCACAGAGTGTGGCATAAAGTTTGGTTGGTTCGACGAATTAGGAGAACAGCCCTTAAGTCCAGCAGTGTAATGGTGACTTGTTTGTGATTCAAAGTCACCGCATCACGCCAGTGATCCTTTGACCCTTTCCATAGTGTTCTAATTGTTGGATGTAGATCTCAGAACAGCTGCAGAGAGTGAGTGAGCATGTTCTCGATACGGATGAGTCCTCGAATATCAATAGCAATTAAACACGAAGATTCGAAAGTGAGTGTGTCAAAGTCAACACGAAGATTATTCTTTCCTATCTTCATTGGATAGCCATAAGGATAGATATCAGCAATGGAGAGAACTTCGGATGCATCCATATTCATTTGTTCGACCATGTCTTGATCTGAAATAGTATTAGCCAAAAGAACCAACATGTCGAAAGACATAGTGTTAGTCAACAGAAGGTCTTATTGTCTAGTTATTGAATGTACAGTGTCAATGATTGTTACGAGTCCTAAGTCACTTGTTTGTTCAATAGTCCAATGATGTCGTGAAATGTTTTCGTGGGTTAGTTAACTTTAAGTTTTAAAGTTGATGTTATCACTTATTGTTCACAACATATCAAACGATTAAGTTTATTAGTGACATTATTGGATTCGTGATGATATGATTAGTTTATTTACAAGTTTGTACACGTAACAATTCATCATGAAGGTCAATCCGGGTTAAGCGTAGTAGTGGCAAAGTTTAAGCGTAAACAATATTGATATATGCGTATGAGCGAAGCTTACGCGTAGGATCCTAACTACGCTGTAAGAAATGTTACGCCAGAGAAAAGGGACCTTATGCGTAGGGCTTACGCGTAGGCGTATATATATATACCTTACGCGTAAGGCTTACTCGTAAGAGTAGACCTTATGCGCGTAGAGGTCACCAAGTTACGCATATCCTTCACAGATACGCCGTAGTCCATTGTAGAACCTTACGATAACGTTATGTAGGATTAATCTTACGCTATAACATGACTACGCCGTAGGGTAATCCTTATGCGTAGAGTTGCAATAACCTTGATTCGAGAATTACGGTAGCAAGCACCGAAATAACATCATCATAAGATCAATATTAACACATAACATTCATTTTATATCAGAATCATGGCATGACGGTATATCAAACAATTATATGTGTAAGAAAGTCCTGCGCGTAAGCTAAAACCCTAATAGTTCATAGTTTACGTATAAGAATTTTAGCCATAGGATTTGCACCAAAGTGTTTCTGGGAGGTCTAAGAAGCATACAGAGTATGTTTAACCAAGTTTTAACATCAAATAAGCCATGAATAAAAAATTACCCAATTCGTATGAACTAGAACCCTAATTTTCAATTAATGATTCCTTAGTGTTTTCGGGTGATTTACGGGTTTAAATATGCTCAATTCAACTTGAAAACAGCCTCATATAACAATCTTTATTACCAAAAACGCTTCACATTTGAAAACACCCAAATTGACGCATAAACCCTAATTAATCAATTCGTGTTTCTGGGTATGTTTAAGCGATGAAAATGTATTCATTGATGTAATAAAAACATTTTGGCACTATCATTTCACTCATAAACACACAAATATGATCATGTGTTCATGCTTTACGCGTAGAACACATAATCCCTTCTAGGCGTAAAATCAACCGTTATTTGAAATAAAATTCAAAACCCATGCTTAGATTGTTGCATGAAGGTATAAACACACAAAATGATGATCGAAAGCACGGATTTGTTAAATGATTATGGATCGTAGGATGATATTTAGGTGAAAGTAATAAATGTGAAGGTTGTTAGTGGGAGGTGTTTTTTTTTATTAAAAATAACTTTAACATTTTGACAGTTTTGGTCCCTCCACCTTTTCCTTTTTCAAACAAAGCCATTTAACTTCCATTTTGGTTACCAAACAAAGATTTTAGGAAAGAAACTTGACGACACCCCTAACTTGAGAAATAATGAAAGGTTATAAATTTAGTCCGAGGAGTGTCATTGAACCGTAAAATTTACCACCATTGTTAAAAAAACAACCGAGATAAGATAACATGCAAGTACAGATGTTTTGAAACAAGTAAAGTTTATTTTTTCCCCTCAACACTTGATCTAAAAATATTGAATTTTGAAAGATTTGGGTGTTGACGGAAGAAATGTACTTGCAATGTTGAAAGAAAAAATAGATTAGAAGAATATTTTTGTTGTTTTATCAGATTTTATATTTTGTATTTTGTTTTTGAAAAATTATTTACAAAAGAGATTTTGGTGTTGGATGTGTTTTAAGACTGCTTTAGGAGGTCCACCTCTTGAGTCAAACACCTCATACCAATCCGGTGGACCAACTCATTAAACCTAGCGGAGGCAAGGCTTTGGTGAGAAGATCTGCCAATTGGTATTCTGTACCCACAAAATATAATTCAACAAGACTGCTCCACGCGGATCCTTGATGAAATGATATCAAGATCGATGTGCTTTGATTTCGAGGCCGAATCGAAGTTGCACGAGATTGCAATGGCACTCATTGTCGCAAATACATCGATTCTGTCAAATACATAACCATAGTCTATGAGTTGTGTTCTCATCCAAATGACTTGAGCACAACATGCCATATGGCTACATATTCTCGCTTTCGTTGAGGACATGATGTACAATCCTCGCTTCTTCGATTGCCATGACACCATTTATCACCAAGAAATTGTAAGTGCTCTCGGTTTTCCGGAGTCTAAGCATCCCGCGTGGTCGGCTCTAAAAAGCGATTAGTTCAAAACCGTAATCCTTCTGATACCAGATCCCCAAGTTAATGGTTCCCTTTATGTATCGGAGGATTCTTTTAGCCTCGGAGAGGTGGGTTTCAGTTGGTCGCGATCGATAACGGAGCATAGATAAACGGCAAAGACAATATCGTCCGCTAGTCTGTTAGATACATGAGAGACCCAATAATACTACGGTATTTTGTAGGGTCCACCATTTCCCATGTAAATCGCTACTAGCTTGGTATGAGCCATTGGTGTGGCATAGGTGTCAGTGTTTTCATTCCAAATTTGTTTAACAATTCAAGGGCATATTTAGACCGACTCAAGAAAATACCACGGGGTGATTGATGAACTTGCAGTCCTAGAAAGAACGTAAGTTCACCCATCATGGACATTTCAAAAATTTTCTTCATTAGTTTTGCAAAAGCGATTGAAAACTTTTTATGTGTAGACCCAAAATGATGTCATCCACGTAAATTTGAACAATTAAGATATATGCCCCGTGATATTGTATAAAAGAGTTGGGTCAACCGAACCTTTGGTGAAATTATTAGCAATGAGGAAGGATGATCGCCCCCATCCAGGAGCCCCATACGTTCAGTTGTAGACTCGAAATCGTGATCAACTATCCATCCGGTTATCGACATAAACCGCTTTTTGTTGTCCATTGAGAAACGCTTTGACATCCATCCGATAGACCGCCATATTCATATGAGCATAACGCTAGAAATATCCAATGCCTCAAGACGAGCAACCGAGCAAAAGATTCTTCAAAGTCAATTCCCTCTTCCCGACGATAACCCTTAGCCACCGTGACGGGACTTATTTCTCGATAAATTTTCCAAAGATCCAATTTGTTTTTCCAAATCCATTTGAGACCAATGACGTAGACCCTCTGGTCTTTCAACCAGCCTCCCATACTTCAAGACGCTTGAATTGGTTGAGTTCTTCTGCATGGATTCAATCCAGCTTGTCTTTGTCATTGGCCTTTGATGTTTTAGGTTCGATTAAGGCATGAGTGCATAAATGCAATGTTCACCGCCCGTGGTGAGACGCTGTCTCGTAACGATCGGTTGATTCGGGTTGCCAATAATGTTTTCCAGAGGATGGTCTTTCGTCCATCTATGTGTGGAGGGTTGATGTATACATTGTGCGTGATTCTCGAGGATTCAAATGGTTTGTTGAAGATTCCACGGGTGCGCTACTCATTAGCAAACGGTTGAAGAACGATTTGGATCAAAATCGCAGTGGGGGTACTTCATTCGAATATCATCACAGCCATCATCATTGTTGGAAGCGGTTTGTTCAACTGCTGTGGTGGAGTCAATCGGTAGGTGCATCTTCAACAATAGTTGTTGTAAAGGTGTATCGTAAAAGAGTATTATCGTTAGCAAATGGAAACAATGGATACACCGAGCACGCTCATCAATATCGCCACCGAACAAAGGAGCAAATAACCTTTCCATTTGTTGACGAGAGTCGGGGCTTTGTCACCGATGATGGGGTTTGGGGAAGTTTAAGCTTGTGACCGGTTCTAAGTCATATACTCGTAAGCCATTTCCGTAAGTTCATCGAATGAGCATGAATCGCTTCCATCACCGCTTTGTACGACGATTCCGATTCGAAACCTTTGGAATTATCACAAGATCCCATAAAGACTCCAATGTCGCCTTTGGCTTTGAGCTTTCCAAAGTCATCACGATCATTATAGCAAAGAGATCCAAATACATGAAAGTGTTTTAGATTCGGTTTTCTGTTATGGACAAGCTCGAAGGGTGTTTTGTTGTGGCGTTTTGTGATCATAGAACGGTTTTGAGTATAGCATGCAAGAGATACCTTCATAAGTAACTGAAGTTTAGCATTGATTAACATTGTTCTTGCGCCTTCCACTAACGCTCGGTTTCGCCTTCAACAACTCCGCTTTGTTCGTGTACGCTGCAATAGATGTTGATGTCAATTCCCACTTCTCATAGAATTCACGAAGAGTTTGATTAACAAATTCGCCTTTATCTCTCTCGATTAGTCGAACTGTTTCAGAGTGAACTTGTATTTTCGTGAGAAAGGTGATGATCATCTGTGGAGCTTGATCTTTGCTTCCAAGAAAGTAGACCCAAGTCCATCGTGAATAGTCATCAACAATTACTAAGATGTAGCGTTTGCCATTGATCGCTTGCACGCCGATCGGGCCACACAAATCCATGTGAAGAAGATGAAGCACATGCTCGTGTTCCACCTTTGAAGAAAAATGAGCACGAGTGCTTTTGCCTTGTTCACAAGCTGAGCAAAGGTGATCTTTAGAATACCGAAACCGTGGGAGTCCTTCAACTAGTTTGTGTCGAGCAAGGTTGGTGATGGTTTGAAAGTTTAGATGTGAGAGACGACGGTGCCATAGCCAGGATTTTGTTGATGTTGCCTTTGAAAGTAAACATATGGGAGATGAAGCAACCATGTCTTTCATAGAGATAGTGTAGAGACTAGAATTACGCCGATCCGCATATAAGGTCATTTCCTTATAGATCACGAATGAAACAAGTTTTCTCCCTGAAAGCAACCTCCAAATCTCCATCACAAACCGACCTCTGAAAACAGATTATGACCGAGGCCTTCCACATAGTAAACCCCGCTAATTTCGATGTTCCCATTGACATAGTCTCCGTAGCCCATGATAGCTGCGAAGTGATCATTCCCTAACCCGGCAGCGGTGCCAATGAACTTTGCAATAAAGTTTGATAACAGCTTAAGATTGCCGTCATGTGTGGGAACATCCGCTATCAACAATCCAGAGAATGATCGTATCACTGCATTACAATACAGGATCGACAATAATGGATGGAATAGAAGTAGATGTGGAACCCTAAATGTTAGAGGGTTCCGTAGCAGTTATAGTAGATATACACACATCAATAGCTTTAGGTATCCACTTAAATCCTAGTGTGTTATATATCCATTTCTGCCATCTATAACTACTCTTTGCTTTAGTCGTAGTGAATGCACTAGGTGGTACTACATTCCTAGGAGGTGAAACTAGAGCTACAGGGACATCAATGCGTTTCTTAGAATCTAAAGATGGCGGTCTACCAAGCACAGACTTAGAAAGATTAGTGGGCCTAGAGGTATTCCGGTTCTTAGGATTCCTTAAACGAGAGATGATAGCTTTAGCAACACATTTATCATGACAATCGGAATTCATACTTTTACGACAAATAACACAAGGTGCATCGGACTGAATATCAAAAGTACTTAACGGTTTAGCATTCGTTACATCACTATTTCTATTACATTTGCCGGACGCAATATCTATAGTGGAGGCAACGTGAGTCTTATTCATAGTCCTAGGGTGTTCTTCTACTTTAGCATTCTTGATTGATCTTTTCTTAGGTCGCAACTTCCTATTCTTCGATTGAGTGCTCTTAGGTCCGTGAAGTGCGGACGTTTGGAAAAGGCTCAACTATTCCCGTTTCAAGAGAAGGAAGCACGTTAGCTACTTGTGATTTGGGAGTAGAGATTCTAGGTTCATGAGTACTAAGTGTTACTGGGGCTAATCTCTTAATGATGGTTGGTGGAAGTTGTTCATACTTTCCTAACATTTCTCTTAACTTGATGATAGTGTGAATCGATCTTGATTTTCGAGACCTAACATTTCCAAAAAATGCATAACTTTGTTAGTGTGTGCAAGATAATGATCAAGTTCATTTGATGCTTCATCACGAGTCTTTTGAGTAAATCAAATATGACACCATATTCCTTTTAACTTTTACAAGTTCTTGTTCATATTTTGAGATTTGACACTTAAAAGACACGCTTTGATCATCCAGTTGCTCAATTTTAGGATCGAAGTTTTGCACGCTAATCGGGCGATTTTGTGTTGAAACGCAAGTTGTTGATCGTGAATATCTTTTTGACACCAATTAAGACGACGAATTGCATTTGAAAGTTCGCTTGACAATCGTTTGTTTTCAACTTTTAAGGACTCGACCAAGCACATTATCGGTGTTCTCAACATTTACCACGTATTCAACAGATGCAGAGAGATATAATCAAATGCATATGACAAAGAATTCAATAACACAACATTATGGACATCAGCACATATGACATCTTCCAAGAGTCGATCAACATCTTTTCTCAACAGTTTCTTTTACGTTTAGTATTAGAAATAGATGTTTCGTTTTCTCAAAACGCCTTCATCACCAAGTTCCTTATGAAAATCCTTTTCCCAAGCAATGCACAACTTTTCAAGTTATTAACATTAGGTAAAAGATTTTTCTGAAAAATGTCTCTTTGTTCTCGCGCCGGAGGCGATTGAAAATGTTCAACTTTGATTTCAAATCGATATTCTATCTCATGTTGTAAAATTTTGAGGTCAGCCATGAAAATGTCAAAATATCGAAGAATTTTTCGATCTTCAGGTTTTGAATTTATTTCACTAATTGAAGGTAAAGGACCATAAGTTTGTGCATAATATTGTTGGGGATTAACAATAGAAGACTCAGTGTGTTTGATGATAACCCTTGGTGTGTTAGAAGAATCCTGGTGTGTGACGAAGTGACCGCTTGAATAATTAAAAGGTTTGTTGTAAACAACTTTTTTAATTTTGATCGACTCTCGTCTTCTGCATCTAATTCCTCTTGACGATGATATTCAACAACATTCATAACATAATTATCAACTTTATATTCTGACCTTTGGAAACTTCGTGGATTTGGTTTGAATTATTTGGTTGAAAGCTTAGGTTTGTAATCAGCAAGATTCGGTCCATATCCATTTGGATTGGGTTTTAAAGTAAACTTTTCAATGGTTGAGACCGACTCGCCATGTTTGTAAACAACACTTTTAAACTCTTTAAGTTTGTTTTGCAAGCCGATGATTTCTTCAAGATGATCATCTATTCGCTTCGTTGAATGCTTTTTGTATGCAGAGAACTGTTTTTGACAAGTTAACAACTCAGCCTTAGCTTTTTGATTTTCCAAGGTGAGAGCATTAATTTGCTTTTTATGTTCATGTTTCAGTTGTTCTATTTCGGACAACAAAGCATTCTTCGAAGCGGCTAGATCACGCATCTGTCTTTCTAAATATTTTCGTTTTGATAAGATTTGGCAAAGGCTGCTTCAAAACCGTTTTCACGCTTTTCTTGAGTTTTGAAAAAGTTGAGTTGCTTTTGTAAACATTCAAAATCCTTGGTTAACAGTGCATTTTTGCATTTCAAGTCTTGATTAATGGCATGACATTTTTCCACTATGGTTTGTTGGTCTTGTATTAAACGAGCAAAATCTGGATGAGGCAAAAGTTCGGCGTGTTCAACGTGAGTCTCAACATGATCATTACGGAGATCCTCAAGTATAACCACGGAGTCAATTTGATTATCAAGGGAAACCGGTTGGTCATCTTGATCGTCCAAATATAACTACGGTGTCTAGTTGAAAATCGTCGGAATGAGATGTGGATGACTCATTTTGAACATTCCGAGCCTTGCCGGATCGATGTTGGCGAGATATGAGATCAGAGATAAATATGGTTTGTTCGGGTACCTGAGACAAGCCATCAGTGTCATACACTGGGCCTGTGTCACTCATGTGTAACTCTTGCATATTAGCCATCAACATAACAGTGCATTGGCCGCAAGTCCTCCATATCATCATCGAGTCAGATTTGCCATAAAGCTCGTTCTTTGTCGTGAGAGTTCCACCAGCCTTCATCCTTAAGAGCCAAAAGAAGAGCCTCTTTGAAATAAGCACGCCCTTAGTCCTGGCTTTGGGCATGCATTAGCCAGTGTCCCTTCTCATTGCGCTTGTAGCATCGAAGACCATTCAACCCATTTGAGCATTTCCCTGCTCCACCACTTGAGCTCGTTGTTATTCCTACCCACGCATTAAACCCTTGACCACCGCCCATCCGACGACCATAACCACGATTCTGAACTTCAACTCGCCCATTGTTCACAACAGCTTGATTCCTTGTATTAGATGAGGAACGAATGCGGTTGTTGGATTTGTTGGTATAACGGCTAAAGGCATTAGCAATCATAGCAAATCCTTGTTGCAATGCTTCGAACGGATCGATTCCTCATTATGAAGTGCTTGAGCATTGTTGTTGTATGGAACCAATTGATTTTGTTGAGGTTGATGTGATTGGATCGTTGGTGGGTTTGAAGCAGTTGGTTGAGTTGCTGGTTGAGGAGAATAATTTTGTTGAGCATATAATGCAAGTTGTTGATTTTCCGGATGTGTGGGTGGAGCAATTTGAGCACGGAGAATCCTTTCCCTATCAACTTCCTTTTCATGAGGCTTCAAGTAATCGTCACAACAATCCATAGGTAGACTGATGCATGTTTTTCGCTTGACGGAGAAAAATGACATACTTCTCCCATTCGGGACCAAGACTACTTAGGAACTTAGTATTCACCGCAATTTTGGCATGTGATGTTGTGTTTATTCAAATCATTGATGATGTCTGAAAATCGGTGATGATAGGACTCGAGTGTCTCTCCAGTTTCAATCATGAAGTGTTCATAAGCCAAGTAAATTTTGGATTCCAAATCTTCCTGATTGAGTACTGATCCTTCCATAAGAAGATCTAATATGATCCCACATTTTCTTTGCAGTCTTTTGAGCATCAACACTACGAAGAATTAGGTTTGGTAATCCTAAGAGGATATATTCCATTGCAAGCTCATCTGCTTCATAGTGTAGAAGTTCTTGAGGATTCAAGTCGCAATAAAGTAGCAATGTTCGTTTGTTCATCTCTTGGTGGAATGGCATTTGGATCTCCGGTTACAATGACAGTAGGCATCTCAAATGGACCTTCCAAGATAACCTTCTTTAAGAACTTTCCATGTGGCTTCTTTAGATCACAAAACCTAAAGAACCTTATCACCCATTGATCGTAGTTTCCTGGAGTGAGCATTGGAGGTCTATCAAGTGATCCGACCTCATGAATTGATTGTTGGTTGCTTAAAGTTTCAAACATCTTTGCAAACCAAGTGGGTTCCTTCATAGTGTTCCTTGATGGATGTTGATTAAAGTCATTTGTGTATGGTTGAGCTTGAAGACTTGGTGGTGGTTGAACCATTTGAGGTTGTGGATTTGCAGCAAGTTGTGGAGTATGTTGTTGATTAAATTGTTGTTGATAAATTGCTTGTTGTTGATTCCATTGTTGATGTTGTGGAGTTAGTTGTTGTTGGCGTTGAGGATGAGGATAAGTGTAAGGGAAATAGTTAGAGTATGGTGGTTGTGACATGTTGATAAACTTGTGTTGGTAAAATGGATCTTTGTAGTCGAATGAACCTTTGTTGATGAAGTATCCTTAGGCGTTAGAAATAACCAAGTAGCACTTATGCGTAAAAACACCAAAAGTTACGCGTAACAATAAGGAGTTACGCGTAGGTTTTAGCTTACGTAAGTAGGGAAAAAGGCTAAAGTTATGCGTAGACACAAAGTTAAGCGTAGAAACTTAGGCGTAGGATTTAGCTTATGCGTAAGACAAGGCTTAGGCGTAAGAAAATCTTAGGCGTAGGATTTCTACGCTAAAGTTTATGCTTATGCGTAATTTTAGGTTTTATCCTCAAATGATCTTTTACACTATCACATTGCAAAAGATATCCAAAGTCGACGTATTTTCAGACTTATCCAAGTAAGAAAACACGGAATAAACCACGAAAATGAAGATCAAACCAAGGAAAATCTTACGCGTAATTTTAGGGTTTTAATACGCGTAGGATTACTCGTAATTTTGATTTTGCCCAAAGATGTTTCTAAACCAGTTTTTGTGTGATGAGATAGCTTCAATAACACCAGAATAACACAAAAGTGTGAGACTTGATGATCCAAAGCACTCAAAACAGTTATGCGTAGAATGACACCCACGAATAAAAACTAGTTCAAAAACAATGATCCACGCATAAAGTTTGAAACTTTTTGCCAAAAACAAGTATTTTAACACCTTAAAACGTTGAAAGTACAAGAATCTTGGATTAAAATGTAAAAACAAGTTTTGATGCGTACCAAAGATCACGTTATCTTTACGCGTATAACCAAAACCAAAAACTTCAAAACAAAAGTGTGCACCCAACTATTTGGCGATTGATACCACTGTTAGGTCACAAGTTTTACCACACAAGCTTATAAGAAAGATACAGAGGCGATTGAACAAGTATCCAAACACACACACACGATATATGGTATACGGTTATGAGAGTGAGTGAAAAGAGAATAACTTGAACAACCAACCTTCAAATGAAGGTTTACAAGGGGTATATATAGGAGGGAAGCTAGGGCAACACTCCTAGTTCCCTTCCTTTCCTTATTGGGCTAGGCCTAGGCTTATGGGCCTTCTACATAAGCCTAAGGCTAATAACAAACATAAAGGCCATAATAAGCTAACTATTACATATGAGTAACTAACACTTGAATAAGGTTTAGGAGTGATTCCAACATTTGTTATAGCTATATTAGGAATAGATATGTATGTGTAGAGATATCTTAGGAGAAGATATCTTTACCCTTCTACAAGTTTGTTAGTCAATTAGGGTTTCCTTGGTGTATAAAAGGATCCCTAAGGTATTAGGTTAATGTACGAGTGGTAAGCAATATCCTTTGAGCAAATTAATAGAAAATACGAAGTTAGTTATTTTGTGTTCTTCATATTTTGTGTGTTAAGATTCCGCATTAACACATCAAGATTTTGCTAAGAGTTCTTCATATAGTAATTTGGATTTATTCAAGATTACTATTAGTCATTCAAGGCTACTTGGATCCATAAACTTTTGGACCTACAAGTGGTATCAGAGCCTGTTGAGGGACTCTGAATTAAAGAAACAAAACACACCAATAACACTCATCTCATCTCACTTTAAAACCCTAAAGAATGTCTCATCATGATAACTTCTCAAATCATCTTAGTGATGAAGAGGCCACTGACCATGAAACTAAAGCATCTGAAGCAGTGTTGGATCATACATATTATGTTGTTTGATGATTCAGGTGGTCTAGGATAGTGATGATACAAGTAATCCATGTTTAGAGAGAGAAAGAGTAGAGAGGGAGTTCTTGAGAGAGAAAGTAAAACAAAAAGAATGAAATGTTAGATTAGAAGCTCCACCCCTTCCAAGGATGGAAGGGGTATTTATAGTTACAAAGAATACGTCCTCCTGTCGGACTGTGGATCAGGCATACAGTGTGTAAAGACCCGTCCTACCTCTACGGTGTTGCACTAAACTAACTAACTAAGCTAATAAACTACTAAATAACGTAAATAACGATATGTCTACGAGCTAACATATGCTAGACTATAACTGGGGTGACCGACACTTCACTATGGAATTTCCAATTCCTAACAATCTCCCCCTAAGGGAGGTCACCCCATGCTTTACATTTTGAATCCTAGCATTCTATTTTGTCTTCTGTTCTGAGCTAGTAGACTTTAATTCTTCAACTTTCGCATCTTTGTGCTTTAGCAGTGACTCTTCATAGTTCGATTATTTTGTACTTTCAGTGGAGGTCTTTGAACTGATCCACATCTTGATGATCTTCGAGCTTTCTTTGAGATCATCAGCCACAGTAAATCTCTGGATCACCCTTTGTTGTGTTGCCTTCATGTGATGTTGTGACATCAGAGTAGCGGAAGCTTTGCTGGTTCATGATATTTGCAGCAGCGTAGCAGAAGCATAGTATAAAAATATCAGAGACAGGTTATGTAGATATGCACTTGTCATGATGTTCTTCAATTAAGCGTGTGTGCTGTGAGCATGCGGTTATGAATTGACTTCTCAATATCGATCAGCTGCAACCGTCCAATGTTCCTGCAAACAACAGTTAGCAATAAAACACACGAAAGTGTCTTTGCTCACTTTCGTTGAATACAGTTGCAAGAACTACGGTTACCCGTTGATCAGTATAAATACTACTTGTGATCAGGTAGAATTCCGAAGAATCTCCTTGACAGGGTTTCGCAGCTTGATCTAGCCGTTCTCAAACTGGAGCGTTCCAAAGTAGACAACACGGAGTGAGTGAACCAGCGAATTGAGATTCACTGATTGATGAAAAATTGATTTGAAAACAATCGCGTATTGCTTGAAGAAAGAGTTTTGAAATACGACGAAGGTTTTATAAGAAAGATCAATTTTCAATCAGAAATACTTTTTGTGTTTGAAAATGAATACACATTCGATGTGCTAGAGAAAAGAAGATTTGCACATCGAACGGTTTTTCAAAAGTATTCGTCAATTCATTTCCTGGACCAAGGTTGATTCAAGAATGAATCGCCCCATCGTTTCTATCCAGTTGTCACAAGTTTGATCTTTTGGAAAGATCTCACATGTCACCCACCAAGAGCTTGTTTGATGTTGGCTCTAGAAGGATTTCCATCTTTATTGTGAATATTTATCATATCACTCGGATGTTCTGGCAAAATCAAAAGGATAATGCGTAGGACTCTTAATATATTCTTTCTTTCCACATTGTGTGAAACAACAAGTATTCATTAATTTTGTGTCCTAATGAGATTTTGTGGATGATCTCTTGGCTCTAGACTCAATAGTGCACATTTGGTTTCCTATGCCGGAGACTAGGGAGAGGGTCTCCTTCTTCAATATCAACAATCTCTAAGAGAAAGTCGATAGATTATGTAGGTTCCCCGTGAGAATGAAACAAGTCCTTTTAAGAGGAACTTGAGTAGCTTGGGAAGTTAGGTGCAGTGCGTCACTGGGTCCATGACGTCTTGTCTTCAATACCAGTGTTACCTTAGTAGACACCAGTAGCATATGTATTGAACCCGGTTTCTGCCCTAAGGTTGAATTAATGGAGGGCTATTTCTTTTCACCCTTTTCACATTCAATTCTTTTTCATTCTTCAACCCCTTCAGTGCTTACCGAGACTTCATAACTAGAACCTTGTTGGGTTTATTCCAGTACTAGCTCTGTCTCAGTCCGAACTCTTCCCGTATTCTCATTTTTCTCCTTTTTTTCATCATACCTAAGGACTTTTACACTATCTAGTGGATTGTCCCTAGGTAGATCCCTCCAGCTCTGGCGGGATCGTGGGAATGAATACCTAACCTAACCATCCTTATAACACCATGCATAAAGTAAATTGGTCGGTATTTTGGTATTGTTCATTCCTTCTCGGAACCAATTGAAAAATCATTTGGGAAATCAATCAAGGTACTTGTGATTTAAAATCAAAGCATTTTGTACCTTAATTGTTTTGATCATTTAGAAATGCTCCCCCTCAACACGTGCTTTATGATTTTGAAATTGTTTAGCACATGGAGGCAAGAGTTCATTGAGATAATTTCTTGATCAAAGTTTTCGTGGAAAAAGCCATTTGATTTTATTGGTAAATTCTCCCCCTCAAAATGTGCGTTGGTTATTTGAAATCATTTAACACATAGAGGAAGGAGATTTTTGAAGAACTTACACGATCACATATTCCATTAAGAAACCATTAGAAAATCAATCAAGGTACTTATGTTGAAACATAAAAGCATTTGTACCTTGATAGTTTATTTTCTTTTTAAATGCTCCCTCTCAATATGTGCTTCGAGATTTGAAAGCATTTAGCACATATGGGAGAGCAGCCTGCACTTTGAGTCAAAACGATCACTTGTTATCAGATTTCATATTTAAATCACATTTTCTCCCCCGATCAAAAATATCAAATCCTTTAAGATTTTGGATCCCAAGTGATTTAAATAGGTTTAGAAAACATGGGAGAAAATATGCCTGGTTTAAATTCTCTTTTGGTTTATGGTTAAATGCTCCTCCTCAATCATGTGCATTATGTATTTGAAATCGTTTGGCACATGAAGGAAGGATTGCTATTGAAACAATCACCCTTTAAAACCGATTTGAGATTTAAATCACGATCTCTACCCCGATCAAAAATTTCAAACTAATTGAGATTTGTGATCCCAATTGATTTAAATCATTTAGAAAAATTTGGGGTAAGACGTGGCAAGATTTAATTTTGAAAAATGATTGATATGGACCAATTTTAAGACATTAAAGATTGTTAGTGTCAGGTATGATAGTTTTAAGAGATCTTTAAGTAAAATAAAACAATTTCACAATCAAACAAGAACAGAAAAAATTTCATTTTGAAAGATCTTGAATCAAAAGAAAAATCATACCATGACATAACATTAAATCTTTAGATCACCACTTTATTTCGTACAATTGGACTCTGATTCGTTTGATGATATATTGTTTGAAAATATTTAACTTGAAATCACTCTCCCTCTCAATCGATGACCATAGTCTTTGATTGAGTGACTTATGTTTTATCAAAATGAAGTCTGGTTGATTTCCAAAATTTAAGCCCAATTTATTTTCAAAACAATATTTTTCCATTTTTAAAAAAATATTTTAAAATTGTTGAAAAATGGTATCATTCACTAATTGTCGTGCACAAAGATACGTTAGGTGGTTAAGCTGCTTCTGTTGTTGCTGTAAGGCTTGAAGAAAATTGTCTGCTGATGCAGTGAGACCTCTAACGTTGCATTTGTCATGTCAACTCTCCATAGAGGTCCAATTAAGTTCCGTTTCTTCTTTTGTCGACTCAAGAAATAGTTTCCCTTTCCTTTTGGCATCCAATCATCTGCTTATGTGGGATCCGGATAGGGAACATTCTTTTAACCATCTTATCTGCATACGTTAGTCAACACAAACAGATATATGGTGGTCGACAACACCCAAACAATAATCGACTAATAAAAGTCAATCCAACATATCAATCAAATTATACAAAGGCATGAGGATTATGTGTTCATCAATCTCTAATCATCTAAACCTAACAATCATATCCTAGATTCCTAGTGCTTCAACATAGGCAAACATCTTTCTCAGTTAAGCACGTAGGATAATTATATAAGCCTGTTAGATGATATAAATTTGAAAACATTATCCCCCTCAATCAATGACTCATTTCATAAAAACATTTAACCATGCTGAAGTCATTGATTGGGTTTTGCAAATTTATGAAAATTCTGATTCTGATTGATTTTCAAGCAACTCAATTTCCACCATTTTTGAATACAACAAATATTTTTCTGAAGAATTTTAGATGGAAAAACATTTGTGTAGGAACAGCAGTCCTTCCACATACTTTCCTCATTTAGATTTAGGATAAGTGCACGAATTTTGTGAAAATCGTTTAAGCGTAGCACTTTCCTTCTTTGAAAACGGGTTGCTATCTGAAATAATAGCAAACCATGGTTTAAGCACGGGTTACAGATGAAAATAACTGCAAGCCATGTTAAGAGACATGTTTTGAAAAAAATATTTACACCTCCTGCTCGAACTTCATCTATGGTCTCGTGCCATTACTGAATGACATTTATAAGACCGTAGATGTTATCGATACCAGAAGACATGTCTTGAGAAAACAATATTTTTGGTATTTTCTAATGTTTTTCAAATTTTTATGGATTTTTGTTGATTTTATAATTTTCTATTTTCTTTTTGTTGGTTTTATTTTTTTTGTATTTTGGTTTTTGATAAATATTTACAAACATAGAATAGATGCTATAGTTTAAGAAGATGATGATACGAGTACCGAGATAAGGATATCGAACAACACTTCGTAGAAGATAGAAATCGTCATCTCTTAAACCTCCACCATCAAAGCTTCTGAGGTTCCAGAATAGTCGTCAGAACTTTGAACCATCAAAAGAGAGACTTTGGCAGCTTCCCCCTAAACCAAAAATCATCATGTTAAGCATATTCTAAGCTTTCTTTCAAGCTTGCCTTAGCCAGGTGCACAAAGAAGCACACCATTATCATCGATCTTGCTGCTCCTTTTAAGAAACATCATCGATTCTCCGTCCGGGGTTATATCATCAATAAGAACAGCAACGTTTCATCCCACACTTGAATAGAATCTTCTCATATTTCTTTCCACTGAAGTCTGAAGCGAAGAATACCAAAAGTTGTCAAGAGACCAATCCCCCCAAGTAGTTGAATTGATGCAGTCAGTCTCTTGGAATAAAGCTCAAGAACCCGAGTACACATATACCCAAAGACAGAGAAACTTATAACATCGAAGTAGCATATTAAGTCCAATATCCAAAGAATAACCCCGAAGTATACTTTTCTCTCCCTTGAAGAAAGTGTATGCAGCTCAAGAACCCGAAGTACCCAAATGCCCTTTCTATAGAGAATAACCGATAACATTGAAGTAGCAGGCTGAATCACTGATTATCTCTGCGGATGTCAACTCCGAAATAAGTGATTATCACTGAAACACTGATTAAGCTCTCAAGTGAAACAGCTGAGCGTCCCCAATGTACACAATCTCTCTCCCCTCATGATTGCGATATCATCGAAATCATCCCACACTTGTGTACCTCTTTTATCACCAGAAACTAACTCTTTCATCTCTTCCCCCACATAGTTGGAATTAAGAACACTAAACGCCATCAGTCAAACCTTGAGTTTCTCTGCGGTAATGACATTTGTCTTCCCGGGATATCTTCAATCACTTAGAAGTATTAAGTTCATCAATTTTACTCGCGTTTAGATGCGTGTCTCCTTCCCTCTTGCTGGTTTTGATACTTCAGAATCAGCAACACATTATAAGCCCATGAACTAGAAATCTTTTGAGAAGACCACTTGAAATCTTGTGAGAATCAACTTGATGAAGAAGAATGTAAGCAAATCTAATTAGGGATTAAATCTGACATTTCACTCTCCCCCAATTAGTGCTCTCCCTTAAACCTACAATCTTTTGATAAATGCCCATAATAATAAGAAGTCTTTAGATAATCAAATGCAACTCGTCTTTAGTCTTCTAACATGCAGCATAAAATGTAGAACAGACTGTAGACTCGATCTTCTTCAAGATTGTCCGAATGGGGAACAGAATGTTAACATCTTCAACTTCACCAAATGCATTCCCGTTAACTTACATATTGTGGAAAACTAGAAAGGGGGCTTGAATAGTTTTGCCTATTTTAAGTTTGTTTCTAAAAACTTTAGATTTGATGTTATGTGAAATCGTATGGATGAAGATAAAGAATAGATCTAAGAGTAATGCAAGTAAAGAAAGTAAAGTAAGGGATAGAAATGACACAACCGATTTATAGTGGTTCGGCTACAAGGACACCTTCCTTGCCCTACTCCACTCCTCGAGTCACCTACTCGAGAGTTCAAGCATTATGTCAACAAACTCCTTCAACTTGGCGGAGAAGCCTTCACAACGTTGCTTACACCTTTTTTTGGTACAAAGTTAAATACCGAGTCCGTAACACGGAGGACCAAACCAACACGACTATTACACAACAAATATGTGAAATATCAAATACAAGATCTTTGCTACAAAAATCTTGTGGAGGAACAAATCAATCAAGGACCCCTTGCTTGGATGACTTGTAGAATGATCGTGATCTCGCCTTAGAGAAGGACCTATATGAGAAGTGATCTTTTGTTAGAAGAGTGTAAGAATATATGAGAGAGTTAGTAAGAAGAGGGGTGAGTAAAAATGAAGAAATGGCTCTCTATTTCTAGGCAAAATCTTGCCACTGTTGCATGGATCCCACGGATCCCTTGCTCAAGGGATCCGTCTAGTGTAACTCCAGGGATCCGTGGGACGCTCCTCTTTGCCCATGGGTTTTTTGGTTATGGGTCATGGGTCATGGGTTATGGGTTGGTCCATGGGTATTTCATTAGATACAATGTATCTAATAGATGCAATGCATCTAGTCAAATGGATATGGGTTATGGATATGCTCCATGGGTTATGGTTTTTACCCATCCTAATTTACTATTACAACAAATGATTTATTACAACAATTTGTATTAAATGACTATATGTAAATGCTTTACAAAAATAACATGTATCCTTATAATTTTACTTATGATAACATTATATTTGCTATCAATAAAACACAAAGAGATCGCTAAATATTAATAAACGTTTTTACGGTTTATTTGTATTAACAATCTTCCCCTTTTTGTTGATGACAAAACATAATGTTATGATGAGTAAAACTTAAGATTAGATGTATGTTTTGAAAGCTTAAGTTTTACTTCTTCTCCCCCTTTTTGTCGAAACAAAAAGTTACCCGACCGAAGAAATAAAATGTGGAAAAATAGTCCACGTATCTCTAACTCCCCCTTGACAGTAGCTCCCCCTAGAATGGGGCGTCAAGTGAGAAAAATAAAAAATCCAACAAAGAAAGGGTTAGTAGTAACATGCATAAATAATCTTGTGATTGACGAGAATCAAGATTGGGAGCCCAGGTATGTAAACAAGGCCTTGTAATAAAACAACAAAATGTAGTGGTATTTATGCCACATACAAGCATGTAAAAGTAAGAACAAGATTTGTTCTTAAAAAAATGACTCAAAAGAAAAATACTAAAAGTAATAAAGATGATTCCCTCCATGCTTTGCATAATGTTATGGATGGAAGGTTTGGTGAGTAATGATGTTGATGCGATCAAGGATGAGATTAAGTATGACTCGCATTTCTTCCCTAATTTCTATTGCAAAATCCCTAGTGGATTGGCAATGTTCACAATGTAAGTGATGTGGGTAATGAGTGCGGAAGTTTTCCGGTTTACTTTGATTTGTGAGATGCGGAAGTTGTGGTGGAAAAGTTGGAAAATACGGATCAAAGTCCGAAATGTTTGGAAGTGGTGGTGGAAAAGAACCTAGATGTTCTTGTAACACAATGGGAGCTAAAGGTGGTGAGGTTTCAAGGTCTTTGAAAATTGTGTTTGGAGAAGTTGGAGGTGTCAAAAAGACTAGTTCTTTTTGCTTGGTTTGTTGAGATCTTGTTGGAGTCTTAAGGAGTTCCAAAATAGTGACCTTAGATGGGGATTTGATGGGTGATGAAGTTGGTGTACTAGTTGGTGAAGAAGGAGGTGCTATAATGGAAGCATCTTGTGGTGAATGAGTTGTTGGTGATGAACCATTTGAAGATGGTTTTGCTAAGCAACAAGGCCGGATGTTAATCCGTATGGTTTTTCTAGATTTGGGTGGTGGTACTTTGGAAGGTGGGAGGACAAAGTTTTGGATTTCTTGAAAGGGGTTGTTTGCACTAGGTGATTCATCTATGTTGGAAGATCTTTTGGGTGACATAATGATGTTTGTTTGTGTTGTTGAGAGTGATGAATATGCAAGCATTTTGGGAATCCTATTCATAGAAAAATAATGCATTGTAATGAATGCTTGACCCAAAATGTGGATTAAAATCTAATGATTAGATATGAATTTAAGGCATGTGATCATGAGAACACAAACATTAAATAGCATACTCCAAAAAAAAAATGATGAAAATATTAAAGTTTTCATCCAAAGTGATAAAAATAGAAGATAAAATTAGCTTCTGTCTCACGGATCCCACGGATCCTTCCTTTGAGGGATCCGTCCAGCATTAAGGCTAAGATCCGTGGTACTAGTGATTCAGGCAGCTCAAAATTTTCCTTATGGAAATATTTGTGCTTAGTGTGTGCCTATATGCAAACCATTTGGAGTTGCGGTTATCTCGACTCCTAAAAAGAAAAGAGAAATAAACTAGAAGTGAAAAAGCACATTATTATGTGAGATAACCCGAGTGCTCCTAATTAATTGTTGCTTAAATGAATGTACCCGAAAACACATATTAGTTATGTGTTCTCTTTAGCATTCAAAAGACATGAGATGCAATGAAAATGAGTTTTTACTTTGTGTTAATACAAATAAGCCGTAAAAACGTTTATTTATATTTTACGATCTTCTAATGTTTTGTCGATAACAAACGTAAAATCATTTTAACGAAACAAATAAAATACGTAAACTGTTTGAGCCGATAGTTTTCTAACACACTTACGCTTTCACATAAAACACTAAAAAAAGTATAAGTGATTTTATAATTTAGTAATACATATGTACAACAACTAGTGTTTACATGTTTGGGTAAATATATACTTAACTAGTATATACTAAAATGGGTAAAAACTAAAAAATGGTATTGACCCATAACCCATGGTATTATCCAAACCACTTGACTAGGTACATTGAACTCATAAGATACATTGTATCTAATAAGTAACCCATGGATCAACCCATAACCCATGACCCATGACCCATAACCAAAATACCCATGGATAAAGAGGAGCGTCCCACGGATCCCTAGCTTTACGCTAGACGGATCCCTTGTGGGAGGGATCTGTGGGATCCGGGGAACAGTAAGCTTTCTCCTCTATAAATAGTGAGCCATTTCTTCCTTTTTGCTCACCACTTTCACACATACCTTTCCCAAGTATTGTACCTCTCTAACCACTGATCCTAATGGATCTTTCTATGTAGTTTGTCTTTTGTTTTTGTGTGATTCTCTAGGTTCCTCTTAAAGGCGAGATCGCCACTTCTTGAAGTCGAGCAAGCTCAAGTCCATGAGTTGCCATACTTCGTCATCATCAAGACAACTAAAGGTTCTCTTGTTGATAGTTCTTTCTTCCTCCATAGATGTGTTGTGTTGAAGGCATTAGTGAAGAATGCTAAAGGTGTCAAGATGAGGCATTAGTGAAAGGTGCCAAGCGTCATGTCAAAGGCATTAGTTAAGGATGCCTAGGAATCAAATCAAGTGGCATTAACGAAGAATGCCTAGGTCGTATAATTTATGAGGTGCATCGTTATACATATAGTGATTGTTTATATTCAAGGATGGTGATATCCTTGATGGTGTTGTAATAAGGAGTTGGTCTCCTTGGGATTAGGTTGTTGTGTTGTGTTGGGTAGTAGTTCCTCCATGGAAATGGAACTAGGTACTTAGCCTAGTACCTAATAAAGGGTAGGCGACGTTGTGATAGGATTAGTTCTCCTTGGAGTGAAAGAACTCGGTGGTTAGCCTAGCACCGGATAAAGGGTAGGCGACGTTGTGTTAGGTGTGGTTCACCTTGGTGTGAAAGACTCGGTATTTAGCTTTGTACCAGAAAAAGGTGTAAGCGACGTTGTGAAGGCTTCTCCGCCATAAGGAGTTGGTGTAGTGATTACGAACTCTCGAGTAGGTGACTCGGGGAGTGGAGTAGGTCAAGGAAGGTGTCCTTGTAGCCGAACCACTATAAATACTCGTGTTGTGGTTATGTGGTTCGTACTCTTTATCTTTCATTATACTTTTATATATCTATCTATCAACGTCCAACATACACATCCAAATAGATTGACATAAGTCGATCTAAATATTTAAAAGGAAGTTTTAAATTGGTAAAACTATTCAACCCCCCCCCCTTCTAGTTTTCCACAATTGGTATAGAGCTTCGTTACCAAGTTTCTTAGAGTATGTTGTACTTTAAAAACTTGATACGATCCGTGTATGTATGAAAATTACAAAGAAGGATTTTTTCAAGTCATGTTTTAAAAATCATTATAATGTTTATTGTTGGACAATGATAGAATGTTCTAACATTTTCCTTGTTAAGTATTCTCCATACTTGGATTCGGGCTTACCAAGAAGATCATGAAGAATCTATCTAAATATTTCTTTTCGCAAAAATAATGTTTAGTATTGTGTTTCTCACACATGAATCTGGAGATTCCAAGAAGATCACAAAGCATTTCATCTAAATACTTCTTTTCTTAAAAAGAATATTTAGCTAAGGTATGATCGTTAATAATTTACTTTTGTTTTATTATTGTTAAAATCTTAGTTGCATAATTAATACCTATTAGTAGTTACTCAAGTAGTTATCTATATTAAAGTCATCATCAAGAATAGTATTCTTCGATTGATTTGTATAGACTACACTACCAACTCGTAATAATGATATCTTGGTTATTCGATAGCCTTACTCATTATCCATCACAAAGGAATTATTGACACTCCATCTATGTCAATAAATTTCCGTGTGAAACTTCTTATATTATGATAAAATGGGATTTTATCATAATCTTCGATAAACCTCCCAAGAATTGTGACTAGTTCTTTAAAAGGGGACCACGTCAAATAGGATTAGTATTAAAACCGTCTAAAACTCAAATCACAAGTTATAGAGCTTAAACATCAAACTCTACGCATTTTAGAACTCCCAAACCAAAGTTATCAAGGAATGCTTAAACTGATTTTTTGCTGTCAAGCCAGATCCTTGAGTTTAAACTAGCCGGATCCCAAATGAGAGGGATCCGCGGGATCCGTGCAACAGAAGACAACATAAGTTAGTAATGATCACTGTGGATGTTCCACAATTATTTTCCCTTCAAAGACTCAAGAACAAGAACACAACTACTGTTCAACGGAGCAATTTGATCAATTCTCTCAAGCATAACAATCACTTGTGTAAGTATAATCTTCACTACATTGTTAATTTGATTCCTTGATTACTAGGATTACAATTTCTTCTTTTTAGAAGTTGGGTTCAAATGGGTTTATGATAATTTGTTACCACATTGTTTTCTAAGATAATCCAAATCAAAGAATCAACATTGTTAATATAAATTAAACTCATTTCATGAATTCAATAAAAATGATTTAAGCAAAATTGTAATCAAACCCTCTAGGTTACTATTTACAATTAACACCACATTGTGGTTATGTTGTTTAGGAATAATCATGCCAAGCAACCGACAACAAGACTACCAAGATACCGCTCATTACATACCAATGTACCATAGAAAAGATGGACTTAGCCCCAAGGATAGGAAAGCTTTTAAAATGCTCGAAAAGAGACTCTTTCACGAAGGTCGAGTAGTAGAACCATCATTTCTTGCCAATACCGACATAAGAGAAGTTTTTGGAGTTATTGGGTTTGATTGTTTATTGGACATAAAAAAACAAATTTGCCCGGTTTTTGTACTCGAGTTCTACAAGACAATGGGGATTGTTAGAAATGATGATGGGTCCATTTCGATTAACTTTACCATAAATGAGCATGATTACACTCTTTCGCTTGTAGAGTTTGGAAGAATAATAGGGGTTCCATATCAAGGTGTTTGCATGTATTCTAATGAGTGGTCTTTAGAAGAGATACACACTATGGTTGATCATCATGAAATCTACAACATGTTAATCCCGGAAGCAACCACGGTGAGGGACACCGTGTTCATGCCAAGAGCATCCCCATCAAGGGTCACTAGGAATTCAAAAGTGATCTATAGGGATCCTTTCCAAATGGAGCTCTCCGAGATGTACACATTGTATAGGAAATGGGAAAATGTGGTGAGGGAAAATGTGGTGTGCCTAGTAGGAAACAAGGATCACCCCAACGCATGTCTAAGTTTCATGATCTATTGCCTAGTGACCGAGACTCGCTTTAACCTTGCCTACTACATGATCAAGAGAATGGCAAGTGTAAGAAGCATGGAAAAAATGGTTCTTCAATATGCAATGCTCCTAACCCGTCTTGCTAAATTCATCTTTGCATTAGATCCTTCTCCGCAATCCTATGATCATAGCTTTTGCAACAAGGTTATGGTGTCATTGACCGAGGGAAGATGGCAAAAGGCCTCACCCACCCACGGATTCCTCAGAAGAAAGGGAGAGGCAAAGAGAAGGTGAAGGAAGTAGCAAACCACACGGAAATACCGATATCGACCCCTTGGACTACATCAACCAATTTTCGGACGTTCCTGGTGCATCACCCGAATGGCAACAAACCAAGGGAATCTTTAAGTGCTTCGCCAACTTCTTGAAGAAAAAGAAGTAGAGATGGTATGATAAAGAGTGGAGGACGGGTGAAGACGGGAAGGGGAGGAGAAATAAGGTAAGGTCATAGGACCGAAATTTGTGAAGAACAATTTCGAATAATGGGTTGTAACATCTAAACTAATACTTATATAGTGTAGGATGTAGTATGTAGCTATTGCCATAACTTGGCATTGAACAATCTTAACTTAGGAATGTGTAGGATGAGATTTTATGACTTCTGCAAGTAGTCGTCGTCACTCATCTTTAGGTACTTTTAGTTCCCCCACATGTTCTATGCATGTTACTTGATGTGTTTTTTTTGCATATAGTCTTTGTAGAAACAACTAGGAGAAGCGCTTTGCTATGAGTGCAAAAATTGCATTTTTGCTGGAAGTGTTCTGATCTACAGTAGGCGGATCCCAGCAATACAACTAGCCGGATCCCTCCCAGAAGGGAACCGTGGGATCCGTGACTACAGATGAGCAATACAGACTTGGTTACATCAAAATAGCTCACTAGATCACTTCACACTAGTCAAACGTAAGACATTAGAACCAACCAAGCCTTCCGCAAACATTTGAAAGCATCACACTTACCCATAGCTTATCTAGGATCAAACTCAAAATGTTGTTGATTTATCAACTCATTATAACTCACCATATTTCCGCTCCAACACTCACACCTTATTTCTCACATCTCATAACTCTTAGTTTGAGACATTTATCAATTCTAGCAAATTGATCTTAGTCACCATTAACTCAAAAAATAAGCTTAAGACTAGTTTTTCATTTCTCCTTATTTTTTTAAGATTTTAGTAAATTTTTCTTGAGTCATCATCTGACTTCTAGGACTAATTACCACCATTTTTCCATATCAAATCAAATGGTATCCTTGTCAAACACTTAGTTAGACTACCTAAAGTCAATTTTTCTTACCAAAAACCATCATTAAGCACCATCACCCCTTATGGTTGAGCATTTAAGATATCCACCAGTTAAAAACTTCAAAATTTAGTCAAAACCTCGAAATACATAGGTAATAAACCTTACAAAAGCATAATCATTTCACCTAGAACCTGTCTGACAGAAGGATCCCTGGTTTATAACCAGACGGATCCCTGGTGAGAGGGATCCGCGGGATCCGTGGCTGCAGAAAGCTTTAATCAGCTTCCCTCTTCAATTTTAAGCCATCTTTTTTATTATCTAACCACTTTTAGCCTTCATTTATTATCTCCCTAGAGCTGATCAATATCCTAAGTGCATGCTTAATACTCTTAGTGGCCAAGAATTTAATTCTCTAATTCAAATTACCCTTTATAAACCAAACACAGTTAAGGTTAAGGCACCACTCTCACTTATCTCTAAAAAATCGGAAACTAGAAGCTCATATAGCATCATTATCATCACCATGACTAAGGCTATTAGCAACAACTCCTCAACCAAAGGCTCATCCAAAAGAAAGGGTCAAATGATCCATGAAATCTCATCCACCGAATCATCTCCCATAAGAGATAACAATGCTAGAATAACACCTCTTCAAACCCATTCAACAAATGCTAAGAGAACCACAAGGATTAGCATCAAACCTTTTGGACTAGAAAAAGGATCATCTAGTTCAAAACCAAACATGGCTAGTTCTAGCAAGCTATCAAAACCTTCATTCCTTGAGCATGGACTACATCCTCTTAACGAACCTATTCCTCACCCAAATCTCTATTCATTAGAACATTCGCCTCCAAGAACCGTCCACTCACCAACTTTCTCGTTAAATAGGGAACCACCCACAACACCGAATAGTCCATCATGGGAAACAAGGAACAATCATGGACATGATCATATGGAGGAATTTCCATTACCACCACCCTCACCTTTAGTAGAACCTCATCCCACACCTCAAAATGAAATCCCACAATCATTCGTAGAGCCTCCTCAAAACATCCATTTTCCTCCGATTCCTAATCAATATAATAATTGCCCAAATTGTCTAATCACCCAAGGACTTGTTCAAGAAGTACGAAATGAGTTACATTTCATGTTTAATCATCTTCTTGAAAGATTGGACCAAATCAACAAGTCTACTCATCCTTAGACTCGAGCATTTTGTTGCATTCTAGGCTTTAGTAACTTATTAGTAGAAAATGTATGGCTAGATCATTCTCTTAGTTTTAGAGATTTGTTTGATTATCTCTTGGTTTTATTGAATGATTACTTATATGCCATGTTACTTTGTGTTTATGCTTGCTAATTATATACATATTTCACCTCATTATTAGCATTGTTTGGCATATCTTCATTGCTGAAGAATCTGTCACCAGACAGCCGGATCCCTAGCAAAGGCCTAGACGGATCCCTCCATAGAGGGAACCGTGGGATCTGTGGTACAGAAGAACAATTTTCTACTAACTTAAGTCTTATTTGCAGGAAATTATGCACTGTACTCTTGTTCTCTAACCTCTATTTTGTAGATTTTCAAATTACACATGAAGATTTTGACACCATAAAGCTAGGGGGAGCTTTGTGTCAAACCATATTGCAAAATCATTTGCAACATAATCCTTATTTGGATTATACTTCATGACACCCCATTGCAACGTTGCAATCTCCAAGGGGGAGCACTTTCGTCACAAGGACGAACCATTTGCAAACATAATTGCAATACATTAGCTTACTTATTTTATGTACTTGACGCCCTCACAAAGGGATGGAATCGTCAAGGGAGAGTTAAGACAAGAACCATTCCCGTCACTTACTCACTTTGCATCTTTTCTTTTTACATGTTTTTCGTAAAGTTTTGTGTTAGTTTCTTTTCGACGCTCTTTTTGTTTCGTCAAAAAGGGGGAGAAGAGAGTAAAAACTCCAATTCAAACTTTTACGAATTTTAGTTTTTCCTTAAAATAATTTTATGTTTTGTCATCAACAAAAAGGGGGAGATTGTTAATACAAATAAGCCGTAAAAACGTTTATTTATATTTTACGATCTTCTAATGTTTTGTCGATAACAAACGTAAAATCATTTTAACGAAACAAATAAAATACGTAAACTGTTTGAGCCAATAGTTTTCTAACACACTTACGCTTTCACATAAAACACTAAAACAAGTATAAGTGATTTTATAATTTAGTAATACATATGTACAACAACTAGTGTTTACATAGTTGGGTAAATATATACTTAACTAGTATATACTAAAATGGGTAAAAACTAATAAATGGTATTGACCCATAACACATGGTATTATCCAAACCACTTGACTAGGTACATTGAACTCATAAGATACATTGTATCTAATAAGTAACCCATGGATCAACCCATAACCCATGACCCATGACCCATAACCAAAATACCCATGGGTAAAGAGGAGCGTCCCACGGATCCCTAGCTTTACGCTAGACGGATCCCTCGTGGGAGGGATCCGTGGGATCTGGGGAAGAATAAGCTTTCTCCTCTATAAATAGTTAGCCATTTCTTCCTTTTTGCTCACAACTTTCGCACATACTTTTCCCAAGTATTGTACCTCTCTGATCTTTCTATGTTGTTTGTCTTTTGTTTTTGTGTGATTCTCTAGGTTCCTCTTAAAGGCAAGATCATCACTTCTTGAAGTCGAGAAAGCTCAAGTCCATGAGTTGCCATAATTCATCATCATCAAGACAACTGAAGGTTCTCTTGTTGATAGTTCTTTCTTCCTCCATAGATGTGTTGTGTTGAAGGCATTAGTGAAGAATGCTAAAGGTGTTAAGATGAAGGCATTAGTGAAAGGTGCCAAGCGTCGTATCAAAGGCATTAGTGAAGGATGCCTAGGAATTAAATCAAGTGGCATTAACGAAGAATGCCTAGGTCGTATAATTGATGAGGTGCATCGTTATACATATAGTGATTGTTTATATTCAAGGATGGTGATATCCTTGATGGTGTTGTAATAAGGAGTTGGTCTCCTTGGGATTAGGTGTTGTGTTGTGTTGGGTAGTAGTTCCTCCATGGAAATGGAACTAGGTACTTAGCATAGTACCTAATAAAGGGTAGGCGACGTTGTAATAGGATTAGTTCTCCTTGGAGTGAAAGAACTCGGTGGTTAGCCTAGCACCGGATAAAGGGTAGGCGACGTTGTGTTAGGTGTGGTTCACCTTGGTGTGAAAGAACTCGGTATTTAGCTTTGTACCGAAAAAAGGTGTAAGCGATGTTGTGAAGGCTTCTCTGCCATAAGGAGTTGGTGTAGTGATTACGAACTCTCGAGTAGGTGACTCAGGGAGTGGAGTAGGGCAAGGAAGGTGTCCTTGTAGCCGAATCACTATAAATACTCGTGTTGTGGTTATGTGCTTCTTACTCTTTATCTTTCATTATACTTTTATATATCTATCTATCAACGTCCAACATACACATCCAAATTGATTGACATAAGTCGATCTAAATATTTAAAAGGAACTTTTAAATTGGTAAAACTATTCAACCCCCCCTTCTAGTTTTCCACATTTTGTATTAATAATGAAAAAGCGATTTATCCTAGACGTGAGAAATGGCTTTTATAAAAGTGATACAGGAAGAGGTATCCTTTTAGAAAACACTTTGAAAAGAGATTTCTTTGTGCGAATAAAACGTTTATTCCTTAAAAAATAGGTATGCAATTACGTGTTTGCAAGAGGTGCCTGTCTTGAAAAATAAGAGAAGACTATGAAAGTACGAGTTATAAGTAAAAACTTATCTTGGGTTTTGAAAATTCCCGTATTGCTTGTGATTTGTGCGTGAAATAGAGATCCTAGACTCAGAAAGAAGAAGGCTAGTGTTTACATACCTTGTAGAGTTTAAAAGCCAATTACGACGATTGTTCCATGAGACCAAGACCAAGACGAAGTAGGTTGAATTGTTCCCGCTTCAACAGTTTGGTGAGGACATCGGCTATGTTGTGTTCGGACGCTACCTTCTCAATAGAGATGTTCCCCTTTTGAACATTGTCTCTTAAGAAGTGATGACGAATCTCTATATGCTTGGTGTGAGAATGCAATACCGGATTCTTGCTTAAGTCGATGGCACCTTTGTTGTCACATAGAATGGCTATGTCGCTTAGATGAATGTCGTAGTCAACTAACGCTTGTTTCATCTATAGTGCTTGTTGGCATGCTTTGTCGACGGAGACATATTCGGCTTCAGTTGTTGATATGGCCAATGCCGTTTGCTTTTTTGAGAACCAAGATGTTAAACAACATCCCATAAAAGTACATACCCCACTTGTACTTTTTCGGTCAACATAATCACCTGCATGGTCAGAATCTGCATATACAATTGTTTCTACCCCCGTACCCTTAGGATACCACAATCCTAATTGAGTGCATTACCCTTAATGTATCTAAATATCCTTCTAGATGTGATGTTTTAGGATCTTCTTGAAACCTAGCACATAGACAGACACTAAACACGACATCCGGCCGACTAGCCATGAGGTAATGAAGACTACCAATCATGCCACGATATTTTGTGTTATCAATGGATTCTCCGTCTTCATCTTTTGTGAGTTTTATGTCAGATGACATCGGTGTTCTTATGGGTTTTGGCTGTTCTAAACCAAATGTCTTTAACATCTCCTTAATGTATTTAGATTGATTAAAGAAGATACCATCTTCAACTTGTTTGATTTGTAGACCAAGAAAGAAGCTAAGTTCTCCCATCATACTTATCTCGAACTCGTCATGCATGATTTTAGAGAAATCATCACACATGTCTTGACAAGTAGATCCGAATATAATATCATCTACATATATTTGAATAATGATTATATGTGACTCTCTTTTCTTAGTAAAAAGTGTGTTATTAACTAACCCCATGGTGTAGTTGTGTTTTATTAAAAATGACTTGAGTCTATCATACCAAGCTTTTGGAGCTTGTTTAAGACCGTAAAGGGCTTTCTTTAACTTATACACATGTTTGGGTTTTTCAAAATCGATGAAGCCCGGAGGTTGAGCTACATATACTTCTTCATTAATAAAACCATTTAGAAAAGCACTTTTGACATCCATTTGATAAAGCTTAAGATCATTAGCACAAGCATGAGCAAGAAGTATTCTTATAGACTCTAATATAGCCACGGGGGCATAGGTCTCATCAAAGTCTATTCCTTCTTGTTGATTATACCCTTGGGCAACGAGTCTAGCTTTGTTTCTAGACACTACACCGTTTGCATCTAACTTGTTTTTATATACCCATTTGGTTCCTATTATGGTTTGATTACTAGGTGGAGGGACAAGTGTCCAAACATCGTTGGAAACAAATTGATTTAACTATTCTTGCATAGCCATTACCCAACTTTCATCTTTTATGGCTTCTTGTGTATTCTTAGGTTCTATGGTTGAGACAAAACAAAATAGGCTACTTTGATTTTGGACTTGTGACCTTAAGGTTCTTTCGTTTAACTTTCCTATGACCTTATCTACGGGGTGATCTTTGGACTCTTTGATATTTATGATTTCATCATTTAAGGTTTCTTCTTCTTCTTCGATTATCTTTTTCTTTATTACAATAGGTTCACTC
Organism: Chrysanthemum makinoi; assembly: GCA_910596185.1. NCBI lineage: Eukaryota > Viridiplantae > Streptophyta > Magnoliopsida > Asterales > Asteraceae > Chrysanthemum > Chrysanthemum makinoi. Next base: position 31,151,638 of record OU343218.1, on the reverse strand, counting down.
TCGACAATCTCGTCATCAACAAGAGGTAGAGTAGGTTTGGGTGGACTCTCATCAAATTTTACGTTTAATGACTCTTCAACCTTCATTGTTTCTTTATTTAATATGACGTAAGCTATGCTGTTAGGAGAGTAACCTAAAAAGATACCTTTGGTTGATTTAGGATCAAATTTTGTAAGGTAATCTTTAGTGTTAAGTAGAAAACATTTTAAGTATGTACGTTGAAGTATCAACGGCATTGCACCAAAACTTTTGAGGTATGAATTGCTCATTTAGCATGGTGCGACTCATTTCTTGTAGGGTTCTATTCTTTCTTTCAACTACCCCATTCGTTTGTGGAGTGCGAGGAGCCGAGAAGTTGTGAGTAATACCATTAGCGTTACAAAAGGCTCCAAATTGCACTTCATTATCGAATTCCCTATCATGATCCGTTCTAATAGACACTATAGGACTTCCTAGTTGTCTTTGAATTTTCTTACTTAATATTTCAAAGTTATTGAACGTTTCAGTTTTGTTCTTTAAAAATTTGGTCCATGTGTACCTAGAGTAATCATCCACTATAACCAAAGTGTAGTAGTTGCCTCCATAACTTTGGATAGCGGATGGACCAAATAAATCCATGTGTAGTAACTCTAGACACTTAGTTGTAGAGACTATGTTTTTAGCATTGTGACTAGCATGGACTTGTTTTCCTACGTTACAAGCACAAAAGTGATGTTCATATTTTAATTTTGGTAGATCTCTTACTAGATCTTTGGATGATAGCGATTGAAGAAGTCGCATATTGGCATGACCCAATCTTCGATGTCATAAGGTCGAAGTATCATCAATAGAAGTAAGACAAAGTTTGTCTTTAGGTTCATTACCAATTTTAATGACATAGACTCCATGTTTCCTAATTCCTCTACCTATGGTGATACCATTTTTCAATATCTTACTACCGGTTTCATTGAAAAGTATGTTGCACTTTTTATCACATATTTTTCCTATACTTAAGAGGTTAAAGTTTAGGTTTTCTACGTGACACACATTGTTAATGGTAAGAGATTTGTTTGAAATCGTACCTTTACCGATGATTTTGCTTTTGCTATTTCCAAATACCACATTTCCTCTATTGAACGATTCATATGTGGAGAATAAATCTTTATTGCCGGTCATGTGCCTTGTGCACCCGCTATCCTTGATCCACTCATCCGGATCTAGGTCGACCTTTAAGCACACCTAAGAAAACAATTAACTCAAAAGTTTGGTCCCCATTTGTTCATGGGTCCGTTAGTGTTAAACATTCCATTCATGTTAGACATATATGGATAAGGGGAATATGCGTTCCATGGTGCAAAGTTTTGAAATGAAAAGCCATTTTGCATATTTCGATTCCATCCCATTTGATGGTTACTTCTCGGATAAACATTATTAGGTCTCCTAGATGTGTTCAATTTTGAAAATGATGGACCTTTGTTTCTTGTAAAACTTTGAGTATATCTTGGAGGTGGTTGTCTAATGGTAACATGAGTTGGTTTCTTCTTATTAACAATAACAAAATCATTTCTAGATGAGGAAGCTAAGTTATTACCACTGTTTTGCTTTGAGACCCAGGATCCACGGCACACGCTAGCCGGTTCCGTTTTTGTGGGATCCGTGGGATCCGCGACAATAGTGGTTTGTTTTTCTAGTGCCTTTACGAGTTGTGTTTCTTTGTTTTCACTAGTTGACGCATTAAGTTCTTGAAAACCTAGACCTTTTTGGTTGTTTCCTGTTTTAACACTATCCAATATCATATCTAATGTATTAGTGTTCATTCTAGCAATCTTAGAGTTTAGATGATCAACTAGTGTTTGAAGTTGAACGCAAAGTTCACATTCACCACTTGCTATCTTCCCCTTTTCTATACGTTTTAATTTTGCCTTTAACTCTATGACTTCCTTTTCTAAACGTTGGTTTTGGTTTTTCAAAAACTTGTTTTTGTTGATTACTTTTAAACTAATTTTACAAAGTTTATCATATTCATTTTGCAAAGAGTCGTAATCTAATGAGGAGCTACTATAGTATTCGTGACATACCTCGTCATTTGCCATGAGACAAATTTCTTCGTCCTCCTCCTCGCTCATTCCCCATGAGCCGCTCACGAATGCATTTTGATCATCGCGTTTGGGACACTTACTAATAAAGTGGTTTGGGTCCCCACATTTAAAGCAAGCGCGATCATCCCTTGCCTTCTCGTCCTCTTTGCTTTTCCGGAATCCTTTCTTATCATCATATGGTTGTTTGACGTATCTTCTCTTCCTTCTAAAGAACTTTTTGAAGTCCCTTACCGCCATGGCATACTCCTCGTCATCACTATCCGAAGATGAGTCCTCTTCATCGCTTGAGACCTTCTTGGCTTTAAGGGCAAGAGATTTGTGCTTCTCTTTCACTTTTGAGGCTTTAGAATCTTTAGCAAGGACACGCTCATAGACCTTTAAGTTGCCTATGAGTTCATCAAGGGTGAGGATTGTCAAGTTTTTTGATTCTTCAATTGCCGTCACCTTAGATCTCCACTTGGATGGAAGTGCCCTTAGATATTTCCTAACATGATTACGGCTAGAGAAAGATTCATCAAGTGTTTCTAAAGATGTAATTATAGTATTAAAGTTAGCAAAAGAATGATCTATAGTTTCCTCATCCGATATTGAAAATTGTTCATATTGTTGAACAAATAAATCTATTTTATTGTTTTTCACTTGTTGATTACCTTGATGAGTTACAACTAAAGAATTCTAAATTTCTTTAGAGGTTTTAATCATGGAGATTCTTTCGAATTCCTTTTTGGGTAAAGCATTATATAAAACCATTTTAGCTTCACTATTTTTGGAAAGCTTTTTCTTAATTTCATCGGTGAGTTTATCATGAGGTATGTTAACTAAAATTCCATTTTCATCTTTTGCAGTGGCTTCAAAATCGCCTTCAACAATGATGTACCAAAGATCAATATCTTTAGACTTCACATACGTTTCGAATCTATTTTTCCAATATATAAAACCATTAGTTTCAAATAGTGGAGGTCGTTGCATGGATTGCCCTTCCTTGTAATTTTCAGAACCCATGGTGATCGAAAAGTTTTTAAAATACGGTTTACTTTAAAACTTTTATAAACTTAGCTCTTGATGCCAATTGTGGAAAACTATAGGGGGGGGTTAAATAGTTTTGCCGATTTTAAGTTAGTTTATAAAAACTTTAGATTCGATGTTATGTGAAATCGTATCGATGAAGATAAAGTATAGATCTAAGAGTAATGCAAGTAAAGAAAGTAAAGTAAGGGATAGAAATGACACAACCGATTTATAGTGGTTCGGCTACAAGGACACCTTCCTTGCCCTACTCCGCTCCCCGAGTCACCTACTCGGGAGTTCAAGCACTATGTCAACAAACTCCTTTAACTTGGCGGAGAAGCCTTCACAACGTTGCTTACACCTTTTTCCGGTACAAAGCTAAATACCGAGTCCGTAACACGGAGGACCAAACCAACACGACTATTACACAACAAATATGTGAAATATCAAATACAAGATCTTTGCTACAGAAATCTTGTGGAGGAACAAATCAATCAAGGACCCCTTGCTTGGATGACTTGTAGAATGCTCGTGATCTCGCCTTAGAGAAGGACCTATATTAGAATCACAATAGAAGAAAGAAGAACAACTCTCTAGATCAAGTGATCTTTTGTTAGAAGAGTGTAAGAATATATGAGAGAGTTAGTAAGAAGAGGGGTGAGTAAAAATGAAGAAATGGCTCTCTATTTATAGGCAAAATCTTGCCACTGTTGCACGGATCCCTTGCTCAAGGGATCTGTCTAGTGTAACTCCAAGGATCCGTGGGACGCTCCTCTTTGCCCATGGGTTTTTTGGTTATGGGTCATGGGTCATGGGTTGGTCCATGGGTATTTCATTAGATACAATGTATCTAATAGATGCAATGCATCTAGTCAAATGGATATGCTCCATGGGGTGTGGTTTTTACCCATCCTAATAAACTATCACAACAAATGATTTATTACAACAATTTGTATTAAATGACTATATGTAAATGCTTTACAAAAATAACATGTATCCTTATAATTTTACTTATGATAACATTATATTTGTTATCAGCAAAACACAAAGAGATCGCTAAATATTAATAAACATTTTACGGTTTATTTGTATTAACACATATAGCAAATCCCCTTAACTAAAATCCCTCCCAATCAAACAAGAACAGAAAGATGTTCATCAAGGAAATCAGCCCCGCAACAGGAAGCACTTTGTCATTTAAACTCATTAGTCCGTATGAAGATGTCAACCAACGGATCTTAGAAGAAACTCCATGTAAAGATGACCCGATAAGAAGAAGCTCGGTTCTTACATGAGTTAGGAGCCGCATGACCATGCATTCTCAGAAATAACTCAACATGCAGGATTATCACACTTCTTCTCCCCCTCAAGAATTGCATACGGAGATGCCATTCTTGATTAAACAAGTGACTATCTTCAAAATATAGTCTATTCACACTTCTCCTCCGCAAACATTGCATATGCTGTTTCCAATCGCCATTATAATTGAGCAAGTGGAATAAGAGAACAAACATCGGTAGTTCGGTTCACTTGATAACTGATCGCGCATGGAAAAAGCATGAAGCATGTTGATAAGAATGGTCATAAATGAGAAGATTTCTCTTCTTCCGAAGATAAAGCACACTGAAGCGTACACTTTTCTTTTCTTTAGAGTATGAGGCTTGAACTGATGTGTTCAAACGTCATAAGAAGATTTATCTTCTTATGAAGATAAAGCGCACTGAAACGTACACTTTTCTTTTCTTTAGAGAACGAGGCTTGAACTGTTGTGTTCAAACGTCATAAGAAGATTTCTCTCTTTTCTACTACTCATGGCAAACTTCCTATCAACCCCTTTATCATTCAGTAGGCTCTTTGTCGTGACAGATGATGGAGAAAACCCAGTATGATGAATTTAACCCTGAAGTAAAACAACCCGAACTCGTGACTTAAACTTCACATATGTAACAAAGAGCGGTGCCGAGAATTCATGTCCCATTGAATCTCTAATTACTCTATACTCTTCATCCAACCAACCATCAAGTATCAGACGTACATCACCTCTTGAAAATCCACATTTCAATGTGACACTGAGCACTACAAAGTAACTCCTTGAAGTGATAGTTATTTTGTGGTGGTAAAAAGAAAAAGAAAAATCACCCAAAAGTAACTAAATTTCCAAGTCTTCGTCTTTGAAAATGTTGAAAGCTCGAACAAGGATCTTGAAAAATCTTCATCCAACCATCTCCGATACCTTCAAATACTAAGTACACTCGCCCGTGAAATTTCACTTCAACCTCAAATAAATAATAATGAATTAACGCCGTTGTCACATCTTCTGGTTAAAAGCTCAAATCTATCCTCCTTTGACGTTTTAAGTGAACTATGATAATGGTTTCATCCCGACCATGGTTAACAGCACATAACCCCGTAAAACCTTGTAATAACCAAACTGCCATGAAGAATATCCAAACACACATCCAATTCATGAAGTACACCCTTTATCCTTTCTTCGAAGAAGAAACCGTAGCACCAGCATCAGATAAGATCCTAAAATACACTTTCCTTTCTCCAGGATGGTTCCATCATTATAGGATTTTACAATTCTATGGTTTAAACCGAGAAATAGTTTCTTTTGCGGGATTTTACAAAACCAAGAATAAACCGTAAGATAAATCCGGAAATGCACTTTACAATTACCAGGATGTTTTCATTTTCACAGGATTTTACAAATCTATGATTTAAACCGCGAAATAGTTTCTTTCGCGAGATTTTACAAAATCAAGACTAAACCGTAAACAATGTCAGCTTGAATGTTTTATGACAACTTTGGTTTTGGTGAATATCTGTTTTAGGGCAACATGCAGCGGTTCATCAATGGTTCATTCTCCATCATCAACAATTCTACCATCATTAACAATTCTCTCCCAAATGCAGAATACTTCACAAACCATGCTAAGTAGAGTAGTATATACTACTTCCTCCTTAAGGTTGACCTTAAAATATCGAAGTACACGTTTTCTCCCCCATGATGGTTTCTAACTCTCGGAAGCATCATTAACGTGTACGACCATCTGCACGAGAAGTTCTTGTCATGAGCAAACATCTTGCAAAATCACGAGTGACACTGAAGATTCTTGAAAGATTTTGCTCAGACTGTGAAGTTTCATTGACATTCTGTGGCGACGAATATATCATGGGAATTGCTGATCATATCTATAATAACCGGAACATTTGAGGCGACCTTCGAATATATATTATATGAGGTACTATTTGAATAATAAGGTTACGAATATAAGTCATGAAATACGAATCTATAACCTAAGTATATGAACCTTATGAATTTGGAAGTTACAAAATACTTGACTTTGAACACGAATATTATACACGAAGCAAACTATGCGTTATAACGTTAAAACTTTTAAGTTATAAGGATCTCCTTTAGTATAGGTGCTCGTGGCAACATTCTGATTCTGGTTATTATGTGATTATCTGATATTCTGATTTATCCGTTTGATACATCATGTTTTGTTCAGTTGTTCCGTTGACTATTTGCTTATTCAGTATTCGCATGTGATTCGTTTGACTACCATGTTCTCTCTCTCTTATGTTCAGTTCACTTGATTACTTTGATTATCCTTCGGATTAACATGCTTATTCTTCAGTTGGGATTTTCCATTCGTTATGACATTTATTTTAGCTTCGTGGATTTGATTCGGATTTTGATTATCGTTTATATATAATTGTTTATATCTGTTCACTGAGCGTTAGCTCAGCCGCGTTCTCTTTTCCATGCGGCAGGTATTTAGCTGGGAGAGGGATATGGGATTTCGAGAGTAGGAGTGGAAGACCTACCCTAGTGAACCCTATTGTTGGACCATTGACATTTTGAACTCTATTTTATTCAGTAAATTTGGACCATGTATTTCAGTTATTGGTGACGTGTTGGAACTTTTGATGACTCATGTTTTGATAATTTTTCATGATTTTAATAAAAGACTTTCGCTTGCATTTTATTAGTATATTCTTATATGACTCCATAATGTGACCTTCGGACCCTTGTCGGGTTGGGGTGTTACAATTATGGTATCAGAGCCTGGGTTTTGCGACCCTTAGGCTTTGGCTGACCTGTGAGTTTGGGTAGACACTAGGTTTCTTTTGTTTTGCTCTGCTCCCTTTCGTATTCGTTTCTCATGCCTACTTGTTTGTTGGTTTTGTTTTCGTTTAGATGGTGAATACGCGTCACAACACTCCTGATCCTGCTTTCGCTGAGGCTGTAGCTCAGCAAGTTCAGCAACTTCTCCCCCAGCTTCGTACTAAGCTTTTGGAACAGCTTCGTCTTTGGTTTTTCTAGTAGCAGTGGTGGATCTGTTGGTGGAGGTCAACCCGTTGATATTCATATTTGGCTCGAGCGGTTCGTTAAGCAGAAACGGCGATCTTTTACTTTTGCTACTACTCCCATGGAAGCGGAGAACTGGATCTCCCATGTTGAGAAGATATTTGAGGTGCTTAGGGTGACTGACGAGTTTAAATCTCGGCTCGCGAGCTACAAGTTCGAGGGTGATGCGTTGAGCTGGTGGAAAGCTCGCGAAGGGTGGTGAACCCTATGTGGCGGCAATGACTTGGGCTCAGTTTCGTGAGGTTTTCTTCACGACATTATTCCTTTCTCGAGGCAGGCGAAATGTGAGCGGGATTATCGCCCGATCAGGATGTAGGAGAATGAGACTAGCTCTGACTATATGAAGAGGTTTTCTCATCTGGTTGGTTATCTGGGTGCGGCAGCTGGGTCATCGCAAGATCAGGCATGACACTTCAAGTGGGGACTTCCTGATCTTATTTTGGGGCAGCTAGTTAATAATGAGTATGAAGACGTGTCGGAGGTAGCGAATGCGGCACGCAATATAGAGATTATGTGGGAGTAGTCCGGTTACAACAAACTGGACCGGAATGGTGATCGACGCCAAGCGAGGTTTTGAGCAGCGTTCTAATGATTACCGACGTCATGACAGACAGGGCAACAGTGGGCATGGTGGCAACGGTCAGCGGAAATGGCGCGACCGCGACCAGCAGTATCATCGAGGACGTCAGGATCATCGTAGGTCTGGTTCTGGTTCAGGCACGAGGAGTAATGGTGATGAGAAGCGGGCTGCGTAATCGGCGAACACCGGGTATTCTTACGATATTTTATCTATGTTCGATCACGACGTACGTACTTTATTTGATACGGGTGCTACACTCATGGTTGTGTCTGTTTTATTTGATCGTCATTTGGTTTTACACCTACTTCACTTGATTACACGTTGTCTTTGACAACACCACTAATGAGCATGGTAATTATTGATTCTGTGTAACGTGACAATCCTTTATGTTGTGATAACCACGGCAAACCGAGTTCGCGTTTTATCAGCCTTTTGAAATTCTTGATCGCATAGGTGAAGTTTCCTATCGTTAGGATTTACCTTCGCAATTGTTTCGTATTCGTAACTATGTTTCATGTAATTATCATCTACTCCGTATGTGCTTCGAATCCGCTAGACCAGATTCGTAATGATCTATCTTTTGTTAAGGAGCCGGAGGCTATTTGTTGTGAAGAATATTCTGGAAGAACCTCTTCGGGCGTGAGGCTATTCATGGTCATTATCTCGTGATTGGTACACCTCCATCTAACTTTGCGACTTCAATTTCGAGGAGGAAATTTTATTTTTAGAGGGGAAGAATTATAATAACCGGAACATTTGAGGCGACCTTTGACTATAAATTATACGAGGCACTATTTGAACTATAAGATTACGAATATAAGTCATGAAATACGAATCTATAACCTAAGTATATGAACCTTATGAATTTGGAAATTACAAAATACTTGACTTTGAACACGAATATTATACACGAAGAAAACTATGCGTTATAACGTTAAAACTTTTAAGTAATAAAGCTACAACCTAAGATACATAAAAACTTAATATCATAATACTTAATAAAAAAAATATATCACACGTTAGCATAGTCTTATATAGGATCGGAATTAATAAACTGCACACAACTTTGGTTTGATAAGACGTCAAATATAACTGAATTTGGTGATAAGATTAGTCTCCTTTTGACTCCTTCATACTCGGCCTGTAACCCCTTTTTATCTCCCCATTCCTTTCACTCTTCAACTGAATATACACCTACAAAATATACACACAAAAACCCTATATTACTAATACAAAATGAAACGGTGATCTTTTTATCAACCGAGCAGTGCAAAGGTGGTGAGAAGGTAACAAAAAGGCGGTGTTTGATCGTGGTAATCCAGTTCGAAAGGTTTTGATTTTGGTTCGAAGTGTTGATGCTGTGGTCTCTCTTTTCTGGCTCGAAAACTAACCAGGAGGTATCCCTGAATTAGCCCTTGTGTTTATAATCTCTAAGTACGTGTGTATATATTCGAGATATGCGTATATTTTACTCATATATCTGGTCATGTGAATGATCCCTTTTGATCTCTTACAAATGTACTAAGATCTGGATTAAAATTCAAGTAAATAAAACATGGGCTTATATATTATTAAACATGGTTAAGGGTTTATCTAGGTGTGTTAATGAGACTTAAATAGGGATAAACATGGAGTGGTACAGTTGCGTTGTGGTGACTGTCGAAAGTTATGTTGCAAGTTTCTTGGCGTCTCGCATGGAGTGTGTTCATTAGTTGGCATCGATGTGTGAAAGTCTTAAATACAATCAAGGGTTATTAAGTAATGTGGTGTATGCATGGTCTTGTATGGTTATGTTCGAAATGGTGGTTGTATGTAAGTCGAGTCGAAAAACTAAAGGACCGGTACATGAACATATGTGTGTCGAGTTGATGGCTGCTTTGTTTACTTGAGGGTGTTTAGCATGCAAGTATATGTCTCGTTGTAAATTCAATGGGGTGATAGTTTTGTGTCCTAATATATATATATATATATAAAGGGTTGCAAATAAGTGTGAGATACAGGAATTCAGGTTAAGTACACGTCTTTGCATTTAAATGAATCAACAAAAGAAAAGAAGGGACATGCGTATATATATATATGTGTATATATATATATATATATATATATATATATATATATATATATATATATATATATATGTTGATAACGTGTGAGCAAGCACCTATTTCGTTAAAACCGTATACGAACAACACATATTTCAGGTCACACAAAATCAAGAATCTAAGTTATATACATAGATCGACGTGTAAGCTTATGAACGTTTTCTTTATATAAGTCATGGAATCCATACTCGAACCTGAAAATAAAACAGGAGAAGAAGCTAGTTGGGGAGTGTGTGCATGCATGTTAGATATATAGGGACATGAGGCATGCGTTTAAAATAAATCAAAGAGGGAATAAGTACTGAATTTATTTCTTGTTAAGATAAGCGTATAAATAGTGTGCATGGCTGTTAATCACGTGTGTGCGTGTGTGATATTCGAAATGGAATGCATGAATGTGGTAAGTGTGACTTGACGTTGGGTTTGCGTTAAATAAATGGGACCTTGGAAATTATAAGGAAACCGTATAATATGCTGTCTTCATGTAACATAGTAGTATTGTTATGTCATTTCCGAAGGTGGTCCGCGCCTGTCAATTGTCATAACATTATTCAAATATCGTTTAAAAAGCGCGTTATTATTTTTTAACATTTTTCCTATCGTTTGGATTTACCTTCGCAATTGTTTCGTATTCGTAACTATGTTTCATGTAATTATCATCTACTCCGTATGTGCTTCGTATCCGCTAGACCAGATTCCTAATGATTTATCTTTTGTTAAGGAGCCGGAGGCTATTTGTTGTGAAGAATATTCTGGAAGAACCTATTCGGGCGTGAGGCTATTCATGGTCATTATCTCGGGATTGGTACACCTCCATCTAACCTTGCGACTTCAATTTCGAGGACGAAATTTTATTTTTAGAGGGGAAGAATTATAACAACCGGAACATTTGAGGCGACCTTCGACTATATATTATACGAGGTACTATTTGAACAAAAAGGTTACGAATATAAGTCATGAAATACGAATCTATAACCTAAGTATATGAACCTTATGAATTTGGAAGTTACAAAATACTTGAATTTGAACACGAATATTATACAAGAAGCAAACTATGCGTTATAACGTTAAAACTTTTAAATAATAAAGCTACAACCTAAGATACATAAAAACTTAATATCATAATACTTAATAAAAAAAATATATCACACGTTAGCATGGTCTTATATAGGATCGGAATTAATAAACTGCACACAACTTTGGTTTGATAAGACGTCAAATATAACTGAATTTGGTGATAAGATTAGTCTCCTTTTGACTCCTTCATACTCGGCCTGTAACCCCTTTTTATCTACTCATTCCTTTCACTCTTCAACCGAATATACACCTACAAAATATACACACAAAAACCCTACATTACTAATACAAAACGAAACGGTGATCTTTTTATCAACCGAGCGCAAAGGTGGTGAGAAGGTAACAAAAAGGTGGTGTTTGACCGTGGTAGTCCAGTTCGAAAGGTTTTGATTTTGGTTCGAAGTGTTGGTGCTATGGTCTCTCTTTTCTAGCTCGAAAACTAACCAGGGGGTATCCCTGAATTAGCCCTTGTGTTTATAATCTATAAGTACGTGTGTATATATTCGAGATATGCATATATTTTACTCATATATCTGGTCATGTGAATGATCCCTTTTGATCTCTTACAAATGTACTAAGATCTGGATTAAAATTCAAATGAAAAAAACATGGGCTTATATATTATTAAACATGGTTAAGGGTTTGTCTAGGTGTGTTAATGAGACTTAAATAGGGATAAACATGGAGTGGTACAGTTGCATTGTGGTGACTGTCTAAAGTTATGTTGCATGTTTCTTGGCGTCTCGCATGGAGTGTGTTCATTAGTTGGGGTCGATGTGTGAAAGTCTTAAATACAATCAAGGGTTATTAAGTAATGTGGTGTATGCATGGTCTTGTATGGTTATGTTCGAAATGGTGGTTGTATGTAAGTCGAGTCGAAAAACTAAAGGACTGGTACATGAACATATGTATGTCGAGTTGATGGCTGCTTTGTTTGCTTGAGGGTGTTTAGCATGCAAGTATATGTCTCGTTGTAAATTCAATGGGGTGATAGTTTTGTGTCCTAATATATATATATATATATATATATATATATATATATATATATATATATATATATATATATATATATATATATATATATATATATATAAAGGGTTGCAAATAAGTGTAAGATACAGGAATTCAGGTTAAGTACATGTGCTGCGTTTAAATGAATCAACAAAAGAAAAAAAGGGACATGCGTATATATATATATATATATATATACACACACACACATATATATATATATATATATATATATATATGTTGATAACGTGTGAGCCAAGCACCTATTTCGTTAAAACCGTATACGAATAACACATATTTCAGGTCACATAAAATCATGAATCTAAGTTATATACATAGATCGACGTGTAAGCTTATGAACGTTTTCTTTATATAAGTCATGGAATCCATACTCGAACTGAAATAAAACGGAGAAGAAGGGTAGTGTGCACGTTGGTCTTGAGGTGATGTCATAAGATAGCTAGTTGGGGAGTGTGTGCATGCATGTTAGATATATATGGACATGACGCATGCGTTTAAAATAAATCACAGAGGGAATAAGTACTGAATTTCTTTCTTGCTAAGATAAGCGTATAAATAGTGTGCATGGTTGTTAATCACGTGTGTGTGTGTGTGTGTGTGATATTTCGAAATGGAATGCATGAATGTGGTAAGTGTGACTTGACGTTGGGTTTGCGTTAAATAAATGGGACCTTGGAAATTTTAAGGAAACCGTATAATATGCTGTCTTCATGTAACATAGTAGTATTGTTATGTCATTTCCGAAGGTGGTCCGCGCCTGTCAATTGTCATAACATTATTCAAATATCGTTTAAAGAGCGCGTTATTATTTTAAAACATTTTTCCTATCGTTTGGATTTACCTTCGCAATTGTTTCGTATTCGTAACTATGTTTCATGTAATTATCATCTACTCCGTATGTGCTTCGTATCCGCTAGACCAGATTCGTAATGATTTATCTTTTGTTAAGGAGCCGGAGGCTATTTGTTGTGAAGAATATTCTGGAAGAACCTCTTCGGGCGTGAGGCTATTCATGGTCATTATCTCGTGATTGGTACACCTCCATCTAACTTTGCGACTTCAATTTCGAGGATAAAATTTTCTTTTAGAGGGAAGAATTATAACAACCGGAACATTTGAGGCGACCTTCGACTATATATTATACGAGGTACTATTTGAACTATAAGGTTACGAATATAAGTCATGAAATACGAATCTATAACCTAAGTATATGAACCTTATGAATTTGGAAGTTACAAAATACTTGAATTTGAACACGAATATTATACACAAAGCAAACTATGCGTTATAACGTTAAAACTTTTAAATAATAAAGCTACAACCTAAGATACATAAAAACTTAATATCATAATACTTAATAAAAAAAATATATCACACGTTAGCGTGGTCTTATATAGGATCGGAATTAATAAACTGCACACAACTTTGGTTTGATAAGACGTCAAATATAACTGAATTTGGTGATAAGATTAGTCTCCTTTTGACTCCTTCATACTCGGCCTGTAACCCCTTTTTATCTACTCATTCCTTTCACTCTTCAACCGAATATACACCTACAAAATATACACACAAAAACCCTACATTACTAATACAAAACGAAACGGTGATCTTTTTATCAACCGAGCGCAAAGGTGGTGAGAAGGTAACAAAAAGGCGGTGTTTGATCGTGGTAATCCAGTTCGAAAGGTTTTGATTTTGGTTCGAAGTGTTGGTGTTGTGGTCTCTCTTTTCTAGCTCGAAAACTAACCAGGAGGTATCCCTGAATTAGCCATTGTGTTTATAATCTATAAGTACGTGTGTATATATTCGAGATATGCGTATATTTTACTCATATATCTGGTCATGTGAATGATCCCTTTTGATCTCTTACAAATGTACTAAGATCTGGATTAAAATTCAAATGAATAAAACATGGGCTAATATATTATTAAACATGGTTAAGGGTTTGTCTAGGTGTGTTAATGAGACTTAAATAGGGATAAACATGTAGTGGTACAGTTGCGTTGTGGTGACTGTCTAAAGTTATGTTGCATGTTTCTTGGCGTCTCGCATGGAGTGTGTTCATTAGTTGGGGTCGATGTGTGAAAGTCTTAAATATAATCAAGGGTTATTAAGTAATGTGGTGTATGCATGGTCTTGTATGGTTATGTTCGAAATGGTGGTTGTATGTAAGTAGAGTGAAAAATCTAAAGGACTGGTACATGAACATATGTATGTCGAGTTGATGGCTGCTTTGTTTGCTTGAGGGTGTTTAGCATGCAAGTATATGTCTCGTTGTAAATTCAATGGGGTGATAGTTTTGTGTCCTAATATATATATATATATATATATATATATATATATATATATATATATATATATATATATATATATATATATATATATAAAGGGTTGCAAATAAGTGTAAGATACAGGATTTCAAGTTAAGTACATATACTGCGTTTAAAATGAATCAACAAAAGAAAAGAAGGGACATGCGTATATATATATATATTTATATATATATATATATATATATATATATATATATATATATATATATGTTGATAACGTGTGAGCCAAGCACCTATTTCGTTAAAACCGTATACGAATAACACATATTTCAGGTCACATAAAATCATGAATCTAAGTTATATACATAGATCGACGTGTAAGCTTATGAACGTTTTCTTTATATAAGTCATGGAATCCATACTCGAACCTGAAAATAAAACAGGAGAAGAAGGGTAGTGTGGACGTTGGTCTTGAGGTGATGTCATAAGATAGCTAGTTGGGGAGTGTGTGCATGCATGTTAGATATATAGGGACATGAGGCATGCGTTTAAAATAAATCAAAGAGGGAATAAGTACTGAATTTCTTTCTTGTTAAGATAAGCGTATAAATAGTGTGCATGGCTGTTAATCACGTGTGTGTGTGTGTGATATTCGAAATGGAATGCATGAATGTGGTAAGTGTGACTTGACGTTGGGTTTGCGTTAAATAAATGGGACCTTGGAAATTTTAAGGAAACCGTATAATATGCTGTCTTCATGTAACATAGTAGTATTGTTATGTCATTTCCGAAGGTGGTCCGCGCCTGTCAATTGTCATAACATTATTCAAATATCGTTTAAAAAGCGCGTTATTATTTTATAACATTTTTCTTATCGTTTGGATTTACCTTCGCAATTGTTTCGTATTCGTAACTATGTTTCATGTAATTATCATCTACTCCGTATGTGCTTCGTATCCGCTAGACCAGATTCGTAATGATTTATCTTTTGTTAAGGAGCCGGAGGCTATTTGTTGTGAAGAATATTCTGGAAGAACCTCTTCGGGCGTGAGGCTATTCATGGTCATTATCTCGTGATTGGTACACCTCCATCTAACTTTGCGACTTAAATTTCGAGGACGAAATTTTATTTTTAGAGGGGAAGAATTATAACAACCGGAACATTTGAGGCGACCTTCGACTATATATTATACGAGGTACTATTTGAACTATAAGGTTACGAATATAAGTCATGAAATACGAATCTATAACCTAAGTATATGAACCTTATGAATTTGGAAGTTACAAAATACTTGAATTTGAACACGAATATTATACACGAAGCAAACTATGCATTATAACGTTAAAACTTTTAAATAATAAAGCTACAACCTAAGATACATAAAAACTTAATATCATAATACTTAATAAAAAAAATATATCACACGTTAGCGTTGTCTTATATAGGATCGGAATTAATAAACTGCACACAACTTTGGTTTGATAAGACGTCAAATATAACTGAATTTGGTGATAAGATTAGTCTCCTTTTGACTCCTTCATACTCGGCCTATAACCCCTTTTTATCTACTCATTCCTTTCACTCTTCAACCGAATATACACCTACAAAATATACACACAAAAACCCTACATTACTAATACAAAACGAAACGGTGATCTTTTTATCAACCGAGCGCAAAGGTGGTGAGAAGGTAACAAAAAGGCGGTGTTTGATCGTGGTAATCCAGTTTGAAAGGTTTTGATTTTGGTTCGAAGTGTTGGTGCTGTGGTCTCTCTTTTCTAGCTCGAAAACTAACCAGGAGGTATCCCTGAATTAGCCCTTGTGTTTATAATCTATAAGTACGTGTGTATATAATCGAGATATGCGTATATTTTACTCATATATCTGGTCATGTGAATGATCCCTTTTGATCTCTTACAAATGTACTAAGATCTGGATTAAAATTCAAATGAATAAAACATGGGCTTATATATTATTAAACATGGTTAAGGGTTTGTCTAGGTGTGTTAATGAGACTTAAATAGGGATAAACATGGAGTGGTACAGTTGCGTTGTGGTGACTGTCTAAAGTTATGTTGCATGTTTCTTGGCGTCTCGCATGGAGTGTGTTCATTAGTTGGGGTCGATGTGTGAAAGTCTTAAATACAATCAAGGGTTATTAAGTAATGTGGTGTATGCAAGGTCTTGTATGGTTATGTTCGAAATGGTGGTTGTATGTAAGTAGAATCGAAAATCTGAAGGACTGGTACATGAACATATGTATGTCGAGTTGATGGCTGCTTTGTTTGCTTGAGGGTGTTTAGCATGCAAGTATATGTCTCGTTGTAAATTCAAAGGGGTGATAGTTTTGTGTCCTAATATATATATATATATATATATATATATATATATATATATATATATATATATATATATATATATATATATATATATAAAGGGTTGCAAATAAGTGTAAGATACAGGAATTCAGGTTAAGTACATGTGCTGCGTTTAAATGAATCAACAAAAGAAAAGAAAGGACATGCGTATGTATATATGTTGATAACGTGTGAGCCAAGCACCTATTTCGTTAAAACCGTGATATCTGAATAACACATATTTCGGGTCACATAAAATCATCAATCTAAGTTATATACATAGATCGACGTGTAAGCTTCTGAACTTTTTCTTTATATAAGTGTTGGGAATTCTGTGAAACCGTGATACTGCTGAACGAGAAATAGTGGGATCTGCTGAAGTAGTGAAGTACGGTTTCTGCTGAAGCAGTGTTGGTATCTGCTGAAGATATAATACGGTTGAAATAGTGAAGCCGTGAATCTGCTGATATAGTGAAGCAGATGGGATATGCATGTCGCTGTATTAATTATATGTTAGCATGGGCTTATATTGTACTGCCCAATGTTAGCATAGGCATATGTATGGGTTTTACATTTATTTATTTGCATGCTTGTTCTCTTCCCAAGAAAGGGATTAGGGTTCCTTGTCTATAAAAGGAACATAGGTCTTATGTTTTAGTAATCACTTGAGAAAAACATTCAAGAAAAACCTCTTTAGAGAGGGAGAAAAGATCCATAGAGGATCATTAGTTTTATTAGAAAAGCCTTGTTGGTAACTTTGATTGTGTTCTTATTATTCCGCTGTGCATGTTCAATCATCGTTATTATACACTCTAGTTGAGTCCGGATCTAGGATTTAACAATTGGTTTCAGAGCGGGTGGCTCTCGATCTTGAGTTTACAAGGTTTTTCGAAGAGAAGATACAAAATTCGAAGCTGTTCATAATTTTCGTAATGTTTCTGCTGGTTTTTTAAACGATAAATTTTCTTGAACCGTTGGATCGAGCTACAATTTTTTCTGGTGCATCTCTATATTGTTATCTAAAGTTTCACTGGAGGATTGTCAATCGAGCTTCCAATCAAAAGTTATAAGCTGTAGAAGTCTGTGAAAAAGTTCGTAAGGATACTTCAAACCTTGTTTTGAAACATTCATATCTTCTTCGCTAACCGTTGGATCGGCATAAAATTTGGCTGGAAGTTCTTGGTATATCAAGGAATGTTTCCACCCAGGGATCGTTGATCTGAGCCTCTGACAGAAAGTTATAAGGCCTTGAAAACTGCTGCAGAAACGCTTTGAAGGAGACTTCATACGAATAATCTTGTTTTAAAGGTGTTAGTGGGAGAAAAGTGGCAGCAGTTGGTTTGAAGCAGGTTTGATAAAGAACAGATTCGGTCTTGAAGATCAGTCCCACTTGTGTTAAAAGTTGCAGCGCATTGGACCGGTCAAAACCAGTGTCATATTCGGACGGTGCAGATCTTGTGATATCATCTGGTCAGTGGTATTTTTCTTTAATTCATATCTCTATTGGTCGAAGGTATTACTACTTGGTCCCACGTTGAATTCATAATGGTTGCAAAAAGAGTTTGATTGGTCCGTGATAAAGTGTCGGTAGGGTCTCATATCAAGTGAATTTATTGGCTCAATATATTATCATACTGATAGTGATATTGGTCCCTCATGGAATTCATTTGTTTATATTAGTTTGATGCTTTAATTCGTTTGGTTGAATTCATATTGGGTGAAAGTGACATAGGAGTTTGATTGGGTTAATTGGTCGGAGCATTTATTGGATTCATGGTACAATATTAATTGTTTTTGCATCTATCTTTGTGGGGCTATGTGACGTGATGAGTAAGTGGACCCACGTTTACATTGTTGTATTACTGCTGAGCACATATTGATTCCACTGAAGTACACATGGGGATAGAGTTTGATTGGCTGACATGGTCCCCACTTGTTTCTACTGATAACCATTGTTGTGGGGCTGTTCTTGTCACACCACCTTGCCAGAATTTTCAAGGTACTATGTCTATTATCTGATACGCAAGATTGTGAATTTTGATTGGTCCTGCATGAATACTTTGCACATCTAGTCAACGTGTGATTTAATTGATTGGGTCAAAAGTTGCGACACTATTGTTATCTCTGTTTTAGTTTGTGTATGCTAGTGGGACGGTTCACGTGGGTCTCTTGTTGTGTTGTCATTTCATACCGATTACATGGAGAGATTCTATTAATACAAGTTATTGTGGTCCCCGATCGAGAGATTGTAATTGGTGTTCGCTGGTCTCCATTAGTGTGTTATGCCATTTTGCTGATTCCTTGTTTCTGCTGATGCTTCTCGTGAGCATTAATTCATCACATAGAATATAAGATTAAGTGTAGCGAGGTGCATGTTTGTTATGGTGCCTCTTTAATTTGATTGGTCTATGTTAGTGTTGATCACGTGGGTTCCTCGCTTGGTTTCCTACTGATATATTTTTCAAGGAGTATTGACATTCATTTTGTTACTGCTGTCACTCATTTTGGTTCGTGCTATCACATAACTTTACTGCTGTTTGGTTTCTATCTTGGTACTTTTAGAATGGCAGAATTTGATAATAATAGGGATGAAGTTATGTTTCCTTATTTGATGAATGATGAGTACGAGATCTGGGCTAAGAAGATGGAACACTGGATCATGAATAATGATATGAATATCTGGAAGGTGATCCAAAATGGCAACAGTTTGAAAAGGATTGGAAGCGATCAAGATGGAAAAATAATTATTCTTCCTCCAACAACTGCGGATGAACACATTGCTGTACAAAGAGAGTCAAAGGCCAGAACTTTCTTGCTTAAATCTATTCCTGCTGATCATGTAGCAGATTTTCGCTATATGGATGATGCAAGTCTTATATGGAATGCTCTCAAAGCAAGGTATGGAGGAAAGGCATAATTCAAGAAGATGAGCAAGGAAGTTGATGCTAAAGGTTATCTTTGAAGAATTTGCCAGTCCTCCAATTGCTTTCATGGGCATCTCTCAGGTACATACTTGTGTTTTTGGTTGTAAGGAGAGATATAATGAACTAAAGGAAGCCTATGATGAAATGAAACCAAAATATAATGCATGATATGTTGACAATGAAGCTTATAAACATGCTTTAAAAACATTAGAAAGACAAAAGGTGTGGTTTCAAAAGAATCAAGTGGCTTATGATGAAAAGATTAGGGTGCTAGAAAGTGATCTAGAATTTGCTAGAATTGATTTAAAGCGCACTGAGAAAGAAAAAGCTACTGTAGTCTCTGAAAACCTTGTGCTAAAAGAGAAACTAGATGAGGAAATTGCTAGGCATAAAGAATGGTTATTGAATGGAAACAAGTTAGCTAGTCACATCTATGCTAGTCAAAATCCTAATACTCCTATAGGCTTAGGCTTTAAGAAGTATGTAGGGATAGAAGCTAGGGATGACACACGTAAATCTACACCGGCAGGATTAGCTAATTTTGTAAAGAAGGTGATTTACATGTCGCGTGGACCTATTAGAGGTGAACACATGCCCATTGACTGTCCATTCCAGCTTGACTTTGATGGATCACACCATTTATATGGCAAAAAGTCAAGTGACTTACTAGACCTTAGTAGCAAGACTAATGACTCTGTCTCTTGTTCTAAAAGTGACAAGTCGTCAGACCTAAAGTCCACTGACTATGCCTCATGTGATTCAAGTGAAAAGTCTGACTCACCTAGGCACACACCCAAGACTACACCCAAGTCCAAAGTAGCTGATGTTGAGCCCAAAACAAAGCCAGTTACTTATTCTGTTAAACATAATTTTGCTTCTAGTTTTGTTCCTGATAAGTTTAAATGTAATAAACAAAGTTGTGTTAAGAATAAGCCTTTTAAGAAGAAATCTTGTTTTGTGTGTGGTAGTAAACTCCATCTTATTATAGACTGTGATTATCATGAAAAAAGGATGGGTGTTTCCAATGGCCAAAAGACCTATAGACCCACATGGTCTAATGTTGCTAGTATTCCCCCATTTGTTCCCAAAGCTGCACATGTGAGAGTAGGTAAACCAGTTCCTATTGGTAAGCCAAAGGTGTATGCATCGGTTTCCACTGATAGACTTAATAGGCCTTTTCCAGTTTCCTCTGGTGGAGGATATTCTTCACCAGTTACTACTGGTTGGTGGAACAGAAATGCTAGACTTATGCCCTATAGACCTACTAGTTCTTATTTTAAGTCATATACACCTTATGTATCTCATATGAATATGGCACATGGTGGAGTTAGAGTGGCAAATGCTATTAAGCCCTCAACAGGTTATTCTTGGAAAACTCAAAAGAAAAGTTCATTCTGGGTACCCAAGAACAAAAGTCTGTGTCATGTGCATTGATTGAGGGGAGGCATAAGCCTAAGGGGAGGCTTATTGTTGTATTTTTGTATTCTAACCATTTTTGCAGCTGTTTGATCCTCATACGCCTAAGGGGAGGCTTAGTGTTTCTGATGACACTACAACTGTCTTTGGTTTCTGCTGCTGCTTGATGGTATCTTGAAAAAAAAAAAACAAACCTCTAACATTCGTGTTCGGTTTCTACTCTCTCTTTGCTTGCGAGGTTTTGGTGTTGGTTCATTACTACACCACTCATGGTTTTCATCTCACCATGTCTTTCGACACAAGAGTTGGCAAGCCCACAAGATTATGGCTTGTGGTAAAGGCTGCGGAAATCCATAAATGGTTATCAACTCACCATGATGATGACGCATTCCATCAAAGAGGTGGCTAGTCCCGAGCAAACGGCTCGGTAAAGACACATCAAATCCGTTTATATAGTTGCTGATTTGCTCATAAATCAGATGGTTATCAATGTACCATAGTTTTCGAACTTAAACATATGGCTACTCCAGGAGTGATGGCTATTGGTAAAGAGACATCAAATCCATTATTTTCAATGATTCACCTCTCACGAGTTCACACACCGATGTGATGAGAATAGTATGCAACTAATAAGTTTTGATGTACATTATGTCATTTGTTGCCGCAAAGACCGGCGTTTCAAAGTTTGGTCATCATAGAGATGAGATTGTTATTGGTTCTTTGCTACTGATGTTCGAGTAAAATCCTCAAGTTCTGAAGTGTTAAAGATTATTGGGAAGGATTGTTGGGAAATTTTGTCATTTGTTGCTACAATCCTCTAGTTCGAAATTTTTAAAGATCGGAAACTGGAACTTAACCCAAGGTCAAATTCCGTTTAGGGGAGGATTGTTGGGAATTGTGAAACCGGTGATCACGACGAAAGCTGGAATCTGGAAGTAGTGAAGTACGGTTTCTGGCTGAAGCGTTGTTGGTATCTGCTGAAGATATAATACGGCTGAAATAGTGAAGCCGTGAATCTGCTGATATAGTGAAGCAGAGTAGGATATGCATGCGCTGTATTAATTATAGGTTAGCATGGGCTTATATTGTACTGCCCAATGTTAGCATAGGCATATGTATGGGTTTTACATTTATTTATTTGCATGCTTGTTCTCTTCCCAAGAAAGGGATTAGGGTTCCTTGTCTATAAAAGGAACATAGGTCTTATGTATTAGCGATCACTTGAGAAAAACATTCAAGAAAAACCTCTTTAGAGAGGGAGAAAATATCCATAGAGGATCATAGTTTTATTAGAAAAACCTTGTTGGTAACTTTGATTGTGTTCTTATTATTCCGCTGTGCATGTTCAATCATTGTTATTATATACTCTAGTTGAGTCCGGATCTTGGATTTAACAATAAGTCATGGAATCCATACTCGAACCTGAAAATAAAACAGGAGAAGAAGGGTAGTGTGCACGTTGATCTTGAGGTGATGTCATAAGATAGCTAGTTGGGGAGTGTGTGCATGCATGTTAGATATATAGGGACATGACGCATGCGTTTAAAATAAATCAAATAGGGAATAAGTACTGAATTTCTTTCTTGTTAAGATAAGCGTATAAATAGTGTGCATGGTTGTTAATCACGTGTATGTGTGTGACATTCGAAATGGAATGCATGAATGTGGTAGGTGTGACTTGACGTTGGGTTTGCGTTGAATAAATGGGACCTTGGAAATTTGAAGGAAACCGTATAATATATTGTCTTCATGTAACATAGTAGTATTGTTATGTCATTTCCGAAGCTGGTCCGCGCCCGTCAATTGTCATAACATTATTCAAATATCATTTAAAAAGCGTGTTATTATTTTATAACATTTTTCCTATCGTTTGGATTTACCTTCGCAATTGTTTCGTATCCTTAACTATGTTTCATGTAATTATCATCTACTCCGTATGTGCTTCGTATCCGCTAGACCAGATTCGTAATGATTTATCTTTTGTTAAGGAGCCGGAGGCTATTTGTTGTGAAGAATATTATGGAAGAACCTCTTTGGGCGTGAGGCTATTCATGGTCATTATCTCGTGATTGGTACACCTCCATCTAACTTTGCGACTTCAATTTCGAGGATGAAATTTTATTTTTAGAGGGGAAGAATTATAATAACCGGAACATTTGATGCGACCTTCGACTATATATTATACGAGGTACTATTTGAACTATAAGGTTATGAATATAAGTCATGAAATACGAATCTATAACCTAAGTATATGAACCTTATGAATTTGGAAGTTACAAAATACTTGAATTTGAACACGAATATTATACAGGAAGCAAACTATGCGTTATAACGTTAAAACTTTTAAGTAATAAAGCTACAACCTAAGATACATAAAAACTTAATATCATAATACTTAATAAAAAAAAATATCACACGTTAGCATGGTCTTATATAGGATCGGAATTAATAAACTGCACACAACATTGGTTTGATAAGACGTCAAATATAACTGAATTTGGTGATAAGATTAGTCTCCTTTTGACTCCTTCATACTCGGCCGGTAACCCCTTTTTATCTACTTATTCCTTTCACTCTTCAACCGAATATACACCTACAAAATATACACACAAAAACCCTACATTACTAATACAAAAGGAAACAGTAATCTTTTTATCAACTGAGCGGTGCAAAGGTGGTGAGAAGGTAACAAAAAGGCGGTGTTTGATCATGGTAATCCAGTTCGAAAGGTTTTGATTTTGGTTCGAAGTGTTGGTGCTGTGGTCTCTCTTTTCTGGCTCGAAAACTAACCAGGAGGTATCCCTGAATTAGCTCTTGTGTTTATAATCTATAAGTACGTGTGTATATATTCAAGATATGCGTATATTGTACTCATATATCTGGTCATGTGCATGATCCCTTATGATCTCTTAAAAATGTACTAAGATCTGGATTAAAATTCAAATAAATAAAACATGGGCTTATATATTATTAAACATGGTTAAGGGTTTGTCTAGGTGTGTTAATGAGACTTAAATAGGGATAAACATGGAGTGGTACAGTTTCGTTGTGGTGACTGTCTAAAGTTATGTTGCATGTTTCTTGGCGTCTCGCATGGAGTGTGTTCATTAGTTGGGGTCGATGTGTGAAAGTCTTAAAAACAATCAAGGGTTATTAAGTAATGTGGTGTATGCATGGTCTTGTATGGTTATGTTCGAAATGGTGGTTGTATGTAAGTCGAGTCGAAAAACTAAAGGACTGGTACATGAACATATGTGTGTCGAGTTGATGGCTGCTTTGTTTGCTTGAGGGTGTTTAGCATGCAAGTATATGTCTCATTGTAAATTCAATGGGGTGATATTCTTGTGTCCTAATATATATATAAAGGGTTGCAAATAAGTGTAAGATACAGGAAATCAGGCTAAGTATATGTGTTGCGTTTAAATGAATCAACAAAAGAAAAGAAGGGACATGCGTATATATATATATTGATAACGTGTGAGCCAAGCACCTATTTCGTTAAAACCGTATACGAATAACACATATTTCGGGTCACATAAAATTATGAATCTAAGTTAAATACATAGATCGACGTGTAAGCTTCTGAACATTTTCTTTATATAAGTCATGGAATCCATACTCGAACCTAAAAATAAAACAAGAGAAGAAGGGTGGTGTGCACGTTGGTCTTGAGGTGATGTCATATGATATCTAGTTGGGGAGTGTGTGCATGCACGTTAGATATATAGGGACATGAGGCATGCGTTTAAAATAAATCAAAGAGGGACCAAGTACTGAATTTCTTTCTTGTTAAGATAAGCGTATAAATAGTGTGCATGGTTGTTAATCACATGTGTGTGTGATATTCGAAATGGAATGCATGAATGTGGTAAGTGTGACTTGACGTTGGGTTTGCGTTAAATAAATGGGACCTTGGCAATTTTAAGGAAACTGTATAATATGTTGTCTTCATGTAACATAGTAGTATTGTTATGTCATTTTCGAAGGTGGTCCGTGCCCGTCAATTGTCATAACATTATTCAAATATCGTTTAAAAAGCGCTTTATTATTTTATAACATTAAACACTAAAATATGTTAAGTACGTAACCCGAATATTAAAATACCGTCTCGACATTTGTGGAATTCTAAATAATATGTATAATTATTAATTCATGTAGATCGTGTGAAGAAGGAGTAGCTTCAGTTTCTGTGTGCTTCCTGATTATTTTGGCTTGCTTTGCATAAGGTATATATATTCTGTCATTTCAGTAATGACACATATTTTCTCTCATGAATCTTGTCCATTTTGATATTCGATTCGTATGCTCCTTACTTTGATTTGATATGATCCATTTGATATGATTCGATTTGTTATTCTCCTTTGATCTGATATTCAATTATTTATTCATTTGATATGTTATCCGTTTGAGATCCCTTATTGACATGAATCCATTATATGATCAGTTTGATATGATATGATTTGTTTATTTGGTTGCCCAAGCTAACTAGCCATGGAGGTACCATGGCCGTGTCATTGATGCACCAATGGCATGACACTATATGGGGCGGTGTGATTAGTCCCCGGCGTTCCCTTTTGATATGATTATGATATGTGTACACTTGGCCATTATGAATACGTATGCACTCGTCTGGCATATGTATATTTGATTTGTTTGCAGGCGTATGGATGCATCTTAAGTACTCAGTTCAGTTTTGGTGATGTGGTGCGTGTGTGCAATACACCCCCTCACAGTTTGGTACATTTGGGCTAGCTACCCATGTACACTTTGATATGATTTGACGGATTGGATATAATATTGGTTTGGATATATGATTTGTAGATTTGGCTATTGGAGTATCTCTTTTAGTATAGGTGCTCGTGGCAACATTCTGATTCTGGTTATTATGTGATTATCTGATATTCTGATTTATCCGTTTGATATACCATGTTTTATTCAGTTGTTCCGTTGACTATTTGCTTATTCAGTATTCGCATGTGATTCGTTTGACTACCATGTTCTCTATCTCTTATGTTCAGTTCACTTGATTACTTTGATTATCCTTCGGATTACCATGCATATTCTTCAGTTAGGATTTTCCATTCGTTATGACATTTATTTCAGCTTCGTGGATTTGATTCGGATTTTGACTATCGTTTATATATAATTATTATATATGTTCACTGAGCGTTACCTCAGCCGTGTTTTCTTTTCCATGCAGCAGGTATTTAGCTGGGAGCAGGGATATGGGATTTCGAGAGTAGGAGTGGAAGACCTACCCTAGTGAACCCTATTGTTGGACCTTTTCCATTTTGAACTCTATTTTATTCAGTAAATTTGGACCATGTATTTCAGTTATTGGTGACGTGTTGGAACTTTTGATGACTCATGTTTTGATGATTTTTCATGATTTTAATAAAAGACTTTCGCTTGCATTTTATTAGTATGTTCTGATATGACTCCATAATGTGACCTTAGGACCCTTGTTGGGTTGGGGTGTTACAATTATGGTATCAGAGCCTGGGTTTTGCGACCCTTAGGCTTTGGCTGACCTGTGAGTTTGGGTAGACACTAGGTTTCTTTTGTTTTGCTCTGCTCCCTTTCGTATTCGTTTCTCATGCCTACTTGTTTGTTGGTTTTGTTTTCGTTTAGATGGTGAATACGCGTCACAACACTCGATCCGCTTTGGAGGCTGTAGCTCGCAAGTTCAAGAACTTCTCCCCGCTTCGATCTGAGCTTTTGGAACACCGTCTGGTTTTGCTAGTAGCATGGTGGATCGGTGGTGGAGGTCAACCCGTTGATATTCATATTTGGCTCGAGCGATTCATTAAGCAGAAACCGCGATCTTTTACTTTTGCTACTACTCCCATGGAAGTGGAGAACTGGATCTCCCATGTTGAGAAGATATTTGAGGTGCTTAGCGTGACTGACGAGTTTAAATCTCGGCTCGCGAGCTACAAGTTCGAGGGTGATGCGTTGAGCTGGTGGAAAGCTCATCGACAGGCGAAGGGTGGTGAACCCTATGTGGCGGCAATGACTTGGGCTCAGTTTCGTGAGGTTTTCTTACAGCATTATTCCCTTTCTCCTAGCAGCAGAAATGTGAGCGGGATTATCGCCGATCGAGGATGTAGGAGAATGAGACTAGCTCGACTATATGAAGAGGTTTTCTGCCCCGGTTGGTTATCTGCGCGCAACTGGGTCATCACAAGATCAGGCATGACACTTCAAGTGGGGACTTCCTGATCGTATTTTGGGGCAGCTAGTTAATAATGAGTATGAAGACGTGTCGGAGGTAGCGAATGCGGCACGCAATATAGAGATTATGTGGGAGCGGTCCGGTTACAACAAACGGGACCGAAATGGTGATCGACGCCAGAGTTATCAGGGTGGAAACCAGCGAGGTTTTGAGCAGCGTTCTAATGATTACCGACGTCATGACGAGGGGCAACAGATGGGCATGGTGGCAACGGTCGGCGAAATGGCGCGACCGCGACCAGTGATATCACCGGGACGTCCGGGATCATCGTAGGTCGGTTCGTTCGGTTGAGCACGAGGAGTAATGGTGATGAGAAGCCGGCAGCTTCTGATCGTAATTCGGCGAACACTTCAGGTATTCTTACAGATATTTTATCTATGTTTGATCACGACGTACGTACTTTATTTGATACGGGTGCTACACTCATGGTTGTGTCTGTTTTATTTGTGCGTCATTTGGTTTTACACCTACTTCACTTGATTACACGTTGTCTTTGACAACACCACTAATGAGCATGGTAATTATTGATTCTGTGTATCGTGACAATCCTTTATGTTGTGATAACCACGGCAAACCGAGTTCGCGTTTTATCAGCCTTTTGAAATTCTTGATCGCATAGGTGAAGTTTCCTATCGTTAGGATTTACCTTCGCAATTGTTTCGTATTCGTAACTATGTTTCATGT
Organism: Chrysanthemum makinoi; assembly: GCA_910596185.1. NCBI lineage: Eukaryota > Viridiplantae > Streptophyta > Magnoliopsida > Asterales > Asteraceae > Chrysanthemum > Chrysanthemum makinoi. The sequence goes on along the minus strand of OU343218.1, from coordinate 31,123,493 downwards.
AATTATCATCTACTCCGTATGTGTTTCGTATCCGCTAGACCAGATTCGTAATGATCTATCTTTTGTTAAGGAGCCGGAGGCTATTTGTAGTAAAGAATATTCTGGAAGAACCTCTTCAGGAGTGAGGCTATTCATGGTCATTATCTCGTGATTGGTACACCTCCATCTAACTTTGCGACTTCAATTTCGAGGACGAAATTTTATTTTTAGAGGGGAAGAATTATAATAACCGGAACATTTGAGGCGACCTTTGACTATATATTATACGAGGTACTATTTGAACTATAAGGTTACGAATATAAGTCATGAAATACGAATCTATAACCTAAGTATATGAACCTTATGAATTTGGAAATTACAAAATACTTGACTTTGAACACGAATATTATACACTAAGAAAACTATGTTATAACGTTAAAACTTTTAAGTAATAAAGCTACAACCTAAGATACATAAAAACTTAATATCATAATACTTAATAAAAAAAAATATCACACGTTAGCATGGTCTTATATAGGATCGAATTAATAAAGCGCACACAACTTTGGTTTGATAAGACGTCAAATATAACTGAATTTGGTGATAAGATTAGTCTCCTTTTGACTCCTTCATACTCGGCCTGTAACCCCTTTTTATCTCCCCATTCCTTTCACTCTTCAACTGAATATACACCTACAAAATATACACACAAAAACCCTACATTACTAATACAAAACGAAACGGTGATCTTTTTAATCCAGTTTGAAAGGTTTTGATTTTGGTTCGAAGTGTTGGTGCTGTGGTCTCTCTTTTTTGGCTCGAAAACTAACCAGTAGATATCCCTGAATTAGCCCTTGTGTTTATAATCTCTAAGTACGTGTGTATATATTCGAGATATGCGTATATTTTACTCATATATATGGTCATGTGAATGATCCCTTTTGATCTCTTACAAATGTACTAAGATCTGGATTAAAATTCAAATAAATAAAACATGGGCTTATATATTATTAAACATGGTTAAGGGTTTGTCTAGGTGTGTTAATGAGACTTAAATAGGGATAAACATGGAGTGGTACAGTTGCGTTGTGGTGACTGTCTAAAGTTATGTTGCATGTTTCTTGGCGTCTTTCATGGAGTGTGTTCATTAGTCTGGGTCGATGTGTGAAAGTCTTAAATACAATCAAGGGTTATTAAGTAATGTGGTGTAAGCATGGTCTTGTATGGTTTTGTTCGAAATGGTGGTTGTATGTAAGTCGAGTCGAAAAACTAAAGGACTGGTACATGAACATATGTGTGTCAAGTTGATGGCTGCTTTGTTTGCTTGAGCGTGTTTAGCATGCAAGTATATGTCTCATTGTAAATTCAATGGGGTGATAGTTTTGTGTCCTTATATATATATAAATGGTTGCAAATAAGTGTAAGATACAGGAATTGTGTTAAGTACATGTGCTGCTGATGAGTGCTTATTCACTCATCATTTTTTACCCATCTAAGACCACATAAACGTCTAAAAACACTGAAATATGACCATTTCTACTGCAGATATCCTTGGAATGTGTTTTTATGTATTTCAGGTACAAAGGATCGAAAACAGGGCAAAAGCGGACAGAAATGAGCTCGGATTGGAAAACGTGCTTTGAAGACGGAACCGGAAGATGGATTTTCTACATTTTTCAAAGCTCGGGATACATATTTGGGAGTGAGCTTGGGGAATCAAATGAAAAACCTTTCCCTAAATCCAAATTACCTTTCTACCCTTTACCCGTACCCAATTTACTATTTTACACTTAAAACGTTTTTCACTAAAAACAATTATTTTTATTTTTAACCATTTTTATTTACAACAATTATTTTTATTAAAACCTATTTTTATTAAAAATATTTTTCTCTCTTTGAAAAATAAATAAATAAATAGATATAAAAAATATAAAAAAATATAAAAAAAAAATTATTATTAAAATCTTTTAAACAAAATACATTTTCAAAATATACTTAAACCATTAAAACACTTTAAACCTTTTTACAAAAATACCTTAACCCATTTTAAACCCCTTTCCCTAAACCCATCTTATCTTAACATTTGCCCCAACAAAACTCAAACCGAAAAACCATTAACACCTTGGCCAAATGATTCCCTCTTCTCTCCCCATCACTCTCACTTCTGTCCCTCTCAGATGAGTCCAAGACAGCTTCACATGCTCCCCTCTTCACCTGTCCCACCTTGGCAATCCACAACTCTTCAAATGCCCATCAATGGCTGAGATTTATCCTTGGGCTCCAAGATTGAACGGATGGCTGTGATGAAGGCTAAACAAGCACAAGGCTGTCCAAGCCTCATTTCCTCTCACATCAAAAGCACACAAAGAAGCGACAAGGAAAGGCGGTTCATTCTTTTTAGTATAAATAGGCAGCTAAGAATTAGAAAAACTTGTCTAGAATTTTTAAGTTCTAGTTCCAATTTATGTTTTCTTGTCATTTACATTTCATTGTACTCTTTACTTTTCAATGCAATTTAGTTTCCATGTAATTTAAATTTCCAGTTTTGCTAATTATTTTATGAATCTGCCATTTGTTATTTGAAAGCATTAGTGATCAAGATTATCAAAAGTTGTTTTTTTTTAAGCTCATGTGAGCTTGTGTTTGAGTTCACAAAGTTGGTCTTAAAAAATTTCCACCCTTCACAGTTAGCTTTATAGCTTTTACGCCCAAAAGGTCGTTTGGTTTAGCACATTTTTGGGTCAAATTTCAGTTTTTAACCCATGTTTGGGTCAAAATAGTTTAACTCATTCTCAAAATAGTTGAATTTAGTTTCATGGTCTTTCCAAGTAGTCTTAGTTGCAAATTTACTTTTTAGTATGGCTTCAAAATAAAATCTGTCTCACCACCATCCCCTGTCCCTATTTGTCATTTTTTAGCCCATTTTAGATAGTTTAGAGTTAGTTTCAGTCTTTGATTTTGTGTATTCAAGTAGTTAGTAGTGCTAGGGTCATCTTTTTATGCTTATCCTAGGATTTGGTGTTTGCTTATATGCTTATTTTATGCCTTAGAAACTGCCCTTAGTGCCTATTTCATCTGATACATGTTCCTATATCAGTCCCCATGTGTCTTCTTTGCAGCCCCATTAGAAGCTCATTTGAGCTCCCAATTAGTTTCCAAATAGCTTTTTAGAATCCCCATAGTACCAATTTTTATTGTTTTAGCTCATTTAGGATTTTATAGTTCATATAGGAGCTTATTTTTAAGCTCAAACATGCCCATATGGCCTGTTGAGCAACTGTTACAGCAGCAAGTAGAGTCACTTTTTTAGGTTCCATTAGCTTATCTTTGGCTTATATAGGCTCATACAATGCTTTTTAGTTAGTTTAGATTAGATTTTCTAGTCATTACCTTATTTAGTTCTAATGTTGCTTATTTTCCCCCTAGTAGTTTTAGGTCTCATGTAGCTTTAGATTTAATCCCAACAGCTTATTTCTTTTTCTTTTTATCCATTCTATTGTTTCTAGTTAATTTAGATTCAGCTATGTACATGCTAGCTTAACTCCTCAATTTAAATTGCTTATTCATAGTGCTTATTTGCCTTAAAGTCTTCCTAAAGGGGTGTTTGGTTGTGGTCTGTTCAAAACAGCAGCCCATAAGCTGTAAAAACAGCTTATTACAAAAATTTTAGAAAAAAGTTTTCACAAAATTTCTTCATTTTGATTACCTCTTGAAGTTGCAAAAAGATAAATAAAAAAAAAATAATAATAATAAGTGTAGATGTGGGAATTGAACCCACGACCACCTGCACTTTTGCAGAACCCCATGCTCCCAACGCATTACCATCTGGTCTAGTACCTTGCATTTGTTAGATATTGCTCTCTTAATTACTTGAATACACATTGCAGTTATAAGCTTAATAACTTAAAGCCTTTTCAACTGCTTATTTCAATAAGCAATCACCAGTTTTTTTTTATTTTTCTTAAATCAAGTTTAGTTTAAAGTATTTTATGTGATTTTTGCAGAATATTCTAAAAATGTTTAGTATTATTAATAATTAAATTAGATTAAAATAGTTTTTAATTCGTAATAAATAAAATAAAAGTCGAAAAAATACCCGGCTTTTTTCTAAAATTATTTTTAGTCATTTAGAATGTAGGAAAATTAATTTTAAGTTTGTAGGGTTAATATTTTTACATTTTCACTTTTTAAAGCGCATGCGGGAGACGCACGTGCCTGATTTTAGGTTAATTACGTTTTTAATTAGCTTTAAGTTTCCCGTAGTTTCCCTTAGTATTTTAGATTAATTTTAGGACTCTCGTAGATTTCCTTAGTGTAGTTTTATTGCTTTCCTTTAAATTCCCGTTTTACATTTTATTGCACTTTAGTTAATTTTAAGTTTCCCTTTACGTTTATTGTTGCCTTAGATTAGTTTTTAATTTCCCGTAGTAGCTTTAGTTTACTTGCTTTATTTAAATTCCCGTCATTTAGTTTAAAATTCCAAAATTTAACATTCTTTGTATTCAAGCATCTAATCCCAAACCTCAAACGTCACCGTCAATTCACACCTCGTTGGGAAACGACCCGGGTAATCACTTGCCCGGTATCACTTATATCACCTTCGTGAGCTTTGGCACGTTAACCTTTTTCCAAAAAGGTTGATTTGTTAATTCTTTCGCGAGTATTTATATTTGATATTTCTTATATACTATTTGAAAATTACCAAATTTTGGCGCCGCTGCCGGGGAGGTTGTGTTGCGACAATATCATTACGGTTTGACGATTAGTGACTTGAAGAACCTTCCTCGTGAAGTTATTTGCTTTCCAAAAACCCCAAAAATATTCTTCTCATTCCTCTTATCCGTTTAATTCTATTTCTCTTACCCTCTATCCATTTAATTCTTCTTTATGTCTTCGTCTTACCAATATGGTTGTCAATGGTGCGGTGGACCTCAAAATGGTGGAAATTGCCCCGGTTGTAGCATTGTGAATTCCGGAAACGGGTTTGTCTATGACCAAAATCCCTACAATGAAACAACCAATTTCCTTAACCAACCCTCACACCATGAGCCAGAGACATACTCTTGTGAGTACTGTGGAGGTCCTCACCAAGGTTTTCAATGTCAAGTTCCATTTAACAACTCAACCTTTGGTTATGAACCTTACCCTTATTCGTCACAACAATCATATTGTTGTGGTATTGTGGAGGTCCGCACGTTAATTCCGATTGTCAGATATAAAACCCGATTGTTTACGAGCAAGTTCCTTGTGATAATTACGATTATCCTTATAACCCACCTCCACAATACCAAGAAATTGAACCACAACCTTTACCATGGTCTGAAGAGTTTAATCAAAAATTTCGTGAAATGATGATTGATCTTAAGAGTCTTGTTGATAAACTTTCTCAAGAAAAAGATCCTAATCAAAAGACCTATCGTGAATTATTAGCTGAAGAAGCCGCGAAAGTGATCCAATATCGTCCAACTACCTATTATTACGATTCGATTCGATGACGATTATACTCTTCCGAGTGGCAATCCCACTCCCGTTTCTGAGCCTTTCATTTCTGACCCTTCCCCTTCACTCACGCCAGTTGAGAGAAGTGACGTCATTTTGGAAGAGGTTGATGATCATATTTCTCCGAAAATTGTTAATCCCGAGGATTCTCTCATGGGGGACGAGCATCTTAGCACTATTCTAGAAACGGAATCGTTTAGCGTTGAGAGCCTTGACCCAATCCCAAGAGAGTCCGAGGATATATCCGGCGGTGATCGTGATTCGCTTTTGTGTGATTCTCTTGACATTTTGAGGTTACTTCCGGGATTTTCTCAAATCCGCTTTTCGAATTCAATGATGACTATACCTTTTGCGAAGTTAATCCTATTTTCGATAAGATGTCCGAGTCCGATACGAGTCCACAACGGAAGTGGTGGGAATTGCTAGCTCTCGAGCACACCACTCGTCCCATCTCGTATTCGACATTTCTCTCGATCATCCGATGATATGCACAATAAAGAAAGTAATGAGTCGACGAAGATATTATGGAGATTGATTTGGAAATGAAGCCCGAGATGAATGAATCGAAAAAATTAGTTGAATAAAATATTCTTGATAATCCGCTAAGTGATTCTGATATGGAAGAAATTGACTTATTTCTTGATGATCCAATACCGCCGGGTATTGAGAGTGACGGGTTCGACTCTGATCAAGATATCATTTTTCTTGAAAGCTTGCTTAATGATGATTCCCCTTCCTCTGTTGAGTTGACCCTCACTTATCCCAATGAGCCCACATGTGAAGACAAAATTTTTAACCCCGAGATATTCATTGACGAGCTTTATGTTAAAAACATTGTCCGAGAAAAGGATCCTCGGATGGATGCCTTCAGTACCGAGCTTTCACGTCTTACTCTATATCATGGACTCCCGTCTTCTTTGGAGTCTTCTCATTCGATCCATCATCCACTGTCCGCTGCTAAACCGCCAGATGATAGAATCTTCTCTAAGACCGATATGGATACTTTAACTGCTAAAGTGGTGGATAAGATTTCGAACATTCGATAATGTTCCTCAATCTAATCTTTTGCCCACCCGACCCACCCATTTTCATCTCAATGACACTCTGCTTTCTTATCTCATTTCTTCTCCATATCTTATCTCCTACGGGAGTGAAGATACCATCTTTGACCCCGAATTTCTCAATCTTTTAAGCGGTTATATCTCATCGAGTGGAACTTTCAAAGACATTCAATGTTTATCTAAACCATTTGAATGAAAGTCCGATGGAGATTTTCTCTTCCACTTGCTCCCCATGGACCAATGAATTAGGTGGTCGAGTCAAGCTAGCGACTCGGTTAACAAAAACAGTAGCATTTCATGGGTGTCCACCCATGTTTCTATCTTCTTTCTACTTTCTAACACTAAGTGTGGGGAATTCCCCACTGTTGTTTGCTTGTTGTGTGTTTGCCCTCTGTTTTCAGGATTCCCGTAGATCGTGATGATTGATGCGCCTGTTTTCAATCTAGTCGCCTAATATCCGATCTTTTTGCTAACGATTATCTAGGGATATCTTTACAAATCCTTTTGTGAAAAAAGATTTCGTTTCCACACTTGGCTAGTAGTATTACCTTTTTCCGTTCTATAGTTTCTACATTTCTGGCCGTACTTTGAATATTGATGGCAATATTCAATTCTAAGTGTGGGGGGGAATTCTAGCGAATTTTGATCACATGTGTACCTTCTAGTACCCTAGCACCCCCGTTTTGACCAAAATTTTTTTTTTATCGCTTTAAGTCAAGTATTTACATTTACAAGAAGTGCTATGCACAAAAATAAAGCGTTGATGCTTCGGTATTAATGGTAGTTTAGTCTTGATTCGGCTAGAACAAGGGGAATCCCGACTCTGCTAGAGTGTTGATCTAGCTGCTCTCTTAACATTTAGGCTAAGGTTTTACGCGTTGTGCAAATGAAAATGCTAAGCGTGGAGTAGTTGGTTCTCTTTAGAGCTTATATAAGTAATCTGTGGCTTTTTCTCCCATAAGCTAACTAATTGGACCTAAATACGTGCTCGTTGTCAAACTTTTGAACATTCAAAATCGTCTTGTTACAATAAAAAGTTTTTAAGCAAAATTGATTTAGAGTCCGAGTTCAACTTTTTATTTAAATTTCCGAGAAAGCATACTTTCTTTAAATATGAATAATGTTGCAAAATGAAAGTATCGAAAGTTGCTTGAATGATGCAAAAAGTTGCAAGTTTAAAGTTTAAAGTAAAAAAAAAGTGAAAAAAGTTGAAAATGAAAAATGAAAAAAAAAAAAAGAGAAAAGATATGAGTTAGCGTGAATAAAAGTACTATGTTGCTTGTGAATAAATGTCTTGAAACTTGCTTTTTCTAAAATTTAAATCAGAAGTTGAACTCGTATTCGTCAAAGTTGTCTAAAAGTTTGACGGTAATTTGGAAATCCTTGACTTCAAAGATCCCGAAAGCTCCGATACTATTCTCGAGGGTGAAAACCTAGCCTCCTCAAAAGGACAAGCTGAGAAGAAAGTCGCTACATGGAGTGATCTCACATTTGAATCTCGAATTTCTAAATTATCGTCGGTTGTAATCCATTTAGGTTTAGTTTTAACTTAACGGTAGCTTCGTAAATCTTTGGAATCAATTCCGCTAATTCGGTACTATTCTCTGTGAGGTGTCAAAAGACCGGTCACTTAAAACTAATGTTTTGGGATGTGCCGAGAAGAAAGCCGCTACATGGAAGAGGCCCTTTCGATCCTTAGACTTTCATCGTTTCCGGTGGGTTAGTACTTTGGTTAAGTGGATAACAACCTTAACAAATGTCGATTTTAATGATCAAACTTTTGAAAATGAGCACAATCACTTAAATTTTATAAATTGCGGGAGTAAAAAGTTAAGTCTCGACTTACATAGATTATTTGTATGAGTAGTGTTAGCATTTTACAAAAACGTTTGCACAATAAGTTTAAGCTTGGTTTGAGAGTATCAAAAAGAGGATGACGATTACAATTCCCGGAGACACCCATTTTGTGTGAATCCCGTTCCATGATGCCATGTTTTGATAATCAAGCATTTTATTTATTATCGTTCAAGTTTAAATTTCTAGTAGTGAATAAAGAGTGAAGCGGGTATTCTTGGTATTTTTGATCCTTTCATTACTTCACATGATCGGATTGCTAGGGACTAGCAATTGATAGTGTGGGGGATTTGATGAGTGCTTATTCACTCATCATTTTTACCCATCTAAGACCACAAAAACGTCTAAAAACACTAAAATATGACCATTTATACTGCATATATCTTTGGAATGTGTTTTTATGTATTTCAGGTACAAATGATCGAAAACAGGGCAAAAGCGGACAGAAATGAGCTCGGATTGGAAAACGTGCTTTGAAGACGGAACCGGAAGATGGATTTTCTACATTTTTCAGAGCCCGGGATACATATTTGGGAGTGAGCTTGGGGATTCAAATGAAAAACCTATCCCTAAATCCAAATTACCTTTCTACCCTTTACCCGTACCCAATTTACTATTTTACCCTTAAAACGTTTTTCACTAAAAACAATTATTTTTATTTTTAACCATTTTTATTTACAACAATTATTTTTATTAAAACCTATTTTTATTAAAAATATTTTTCTCTCTTTGAAAAATAAATAAATAAATAGATATAAAAAAAAAAAAATTATTATTAAAATCTTTTAAACAAAATACATTTTCAAAATATACTTAAACCATTAAAACACTTTAAACCTTTTTACAAAAATACCTTAACCCATTTTAAACCCCTTTCCCTAAACCCATCTTATCTTAACCTGCCCCAACAAAAACTCAAACCCAGAAAACCATTAACACCTTGGCGCCAAATGATTCCCTCTTCTCTCCCCATCACTCTCACTTCCTGTCCCTCTCACAGATGAGTCCAAGACAGCTTCACATGCTTCCCTCTTCACCCTGTCCACCTTGGCAATCCACAACTCTTCAAATGCCCATCAATGGCTGAGATTTATCCTTGGGCTCCAAGATTGAACGGATGGCTGTGATGAAGGCTAAACAAGCACAAGGCTGTCCAAGCCTCATTTCCTCTCACATCAAAAGCACACAAAGAAGCAGACAAGGAAAGACAGATTCATTCTTTTTAGTATAAATAGGCAGCTAAGAATTAGAAAAACTTGTCTAGAATTTTTAAGTTCTAGTTCCAATTTATGTTTTCTTGTCATTTACATTTCATTGTACTCTTTACTTTTCAATGCAATTTAGTTTCCATGTAATTTAAATTTCCAGTTTTCTTTGATTATTTTATGAATCTGCCATTTGTTATTTGAAAGCATTAGTGATCAAGATTATCAAAAGTTGTTTTTTTTAAGCTCATGTGAGCTTGTGTTTGAGTTCACAAAGTTGGTCTTAAAAAATTTCCACCCTTCACAGTTAGCTTTATAGCTTTTCTGCCCAAAAGGGCTGTTTGGTTTAGCAAGTTTTTGGGTCAAATTTCAGTTTTTAACCCATGTTTGGGTCAAAATAGTTTAACTCATTCTCAAAATAGTTGAATTTAGTTTCATGGTCTTTCCAAGTAGTCTTAGTTGCAAATTTACTTTTTAGTATGGCTTCAAAATAAAATCTGTCTCACCACCATCCCTGTCCTAGCTGTCATTTTTTTAGCCCATTTTAGATAGTTTAGAGTTAGTTTCAGTCTTTGATTTTGTGTATTCAAGTAGTTAGTAGTGCTAGGGTCATCTTTTTATGCTTATCCTAGGATTTGGTGTTTGCTTATATGCTTATTTTATGCCTTAGAAGCGCCCTTAGTGCCTATTTCATCGATACATGTCCCTATATCGGTCCCCATGTGTCTTCTTTGTGACCCCATTAGAAGCTCATTTGAGCTCCCAATTAGTTTCCAAATAGCGTTTTAGAATCCCCATAGTACCAATTTTTATTGTTTTAGCTCATTTAGGATTTTATAGTTCATATAGGAGCTTATTTTTAAGCTCAAACATGCCCATATGGCCTGTTGAGCAAGTGTTACAGCAGCAAGTAGAGTCACTTTTTTAGGTTCCATTAGCTTATCTTTGGCTTATATAGGCTCATACAATGCTTTTTAGTTAGTTTAGATTAGATTTTCTAGTCATTACCTTATTTAGTTCTAATGTTGCTTATTTTCCCCCTAGTAGTTTTAGGTCTCATGTAGCTTTAGATTTAATCCCAACAGCTTATTTCTTTTTCTTTTTATCCATTCTATTGTTTGTAGTTAATTTAGATTTAGCTATGTACATGCTAGCTTAACTCCTCAATTTAAATTGCTTATTCATAGTGCTTATTTGCCTTAAAGTCTTCCTAAAGGGGTGTTTGGTTGTGGTCTGTTCAAAACAGCAGCCCATAAGCTTAAAAAGCGACTTATTACAAAAATTTTAGAAAAAAGTTTTCACAAAATTTCTTCATTTTGATTACCTCTTGAAGTTGCAAAAAGATAAATAAAAAAATAATAATAATAATAAGTGTAGATGTGGGAATTGAACCCACGACCACCTGCACTTTTGCACAACCCCATGCTCCCAACGCATTACCATCTGCTCTAGTACCTTGCTTTTGTTAGATATTGCTCTCTTAATTACTTGAATACACATTGCAGTTATAAGCTTAATAACTTAAAGCCTTTTCAACTGCTTATTTCAATAAGCAATCACTAGTTTTTTTTATTTTTCTTAAATCAAGTTTAGTTTAAAGTATTTTATGTGATTTTTGCAGAATATTCTAAAAATGTTTAGTATTATTAATAATTAAATTAGATTAAAATAGTTTTTAATTCGTAATAAATAAAATAAAAGTCGAAAAAATACCCGGATTTTTTCTAAAATTATTTTTAGTCATTTAGAATGTAGGAAAATTAATTTTAAGTTTGTAGGGTTAATATTTTTACATTTTCACTTTTTAAAGCATGCGGAGAGGCACGTGCTGATTTTAGGTTAATTATGTTTTTAATTAGCTTTAAGTTTCCCGTAGTTTCCTTTAGTATTTTAGATTAATTTTAGGACTCTCGTAGATTTCCTTAGTCTAGTTTTATTGCTTTCCTTTAAATTCCCGTTTTACATTTTATTGCACTTTAGTTAATTTTAAGTTTCCCTTTACGTTTATTGTTGCCTTAGATTAGTTTTTAATTTCCCGTAGTAGCTTTAGTTTACTTGCTTTATTTAAATTCCCGTCATTTAGTTTAAAATTCCAAAATTTAACATTCTTTGTATTCAAGCATCCAATCCCAAACCTCAAACGTCACCGTCAATTCACACCTCGTTGGGAAACGACCCGGGTAATCACTTGCCCGGTATCACTTATATCACCTTCGTGAGCTTTGTACGTTAACCCTTTTCCTAAAAGGTTGATTTGTTAATTCTTTCGCGAGTATTTATATTTGATATTTCTTATATACTATTTGAAAATTACCACTGCAATTAAATGAATCAACAAAAGAAAAAGGGACATGCGTATATATATATATATTTATATATATATATATATATATATATATATATATATATATATATATATATAAATGTTGATAACGTGTGAGCCAAGCACCTATTTCGTTAAAACCGTATACGAATAACACATATTTCGGGTCACATAAAATCATGAATCAAAGTTACATACTTAGATCGACGTGTAAGCTTATGAATGTTTTCTTTATATAAGTCATGGAATCCATACTCGAACCTGAAAATAAAACAGGAGAAGAAGGGTAGTGTGCACGTTGGTCTTGAGGTGATGTCATAAGATAGCTAGTTGGGGAGTGTGTGCATGCATGTTAGATACATAGGGACATGAGGCATGCGTTTAAAATAAATCAAAGAGGGAATAAGTACTGAATTTCTTTCTTGTTAAGATAAGCGTATAAATAGTGTGCATGGTTGTTAATCACGTGTGTGTGTGTGTGATATTCGAAATGAAATGCATGAATGTGGTAAGTGTGACTTGACTTTGGGTTTGCGTTAAATAAATGGGACCTTGGCAATTTTAAGGAAACCGTATAATATGCTGTCTTCATGTAACATAGTAGTATTGTTATGTCATTTCCGAAGGTGGTCCGCGCCCGTCAATTGTCATAACATTATTCAAATATCATTTAAAAAGCGCGTTATTATTTTATAACATTTTTTCTATCGTTTGGATTTACCTTCGCAATTGTTTCGTATTCGTAACTATGTTTCATGTAATTATCATCTACTCCGTATGTGCTTCGTATCCGCTAGACCAGATTCGTAATGATCTATCTTTTGTTAAGGAGCCGGAGGCTATTTGTTGTGAAGAATATTCTGGAAGAACCTCTTCGGGCGTGAGGCTATTCATGGTCATTATCTCGTGATTGGTACACCTCCAACTAACTTTGCGACTTCAATTTCGAGGACGAAAATTTATTTTTAGAGGGGAAGAATTATAATAACCGGAACATTTGAGGCGACCTTCGACTATATATTATACGAGGTACTATTTGAACTATAAGGTTACGAATATAAGTCATGAAATCTGAATCTATAACCTAAGTATATGAACCTTATGAATTTGGAAGTTACAAAATACTTGAATTTGAACACGAATATTATACAGGAAGCAAACTATGCGTTATAACGTTAAAACTTTTAAGTAATAAAGCTACAACCTAAGATACATAAAAACTTAATATCATAATACTTAATAAAAAATATATATCACACGTTAGCGTGGTCTTATATAGGATCGGAATTAATAAACTGCACACAACTTTGGTTTGATAAGACGTCAAATATAACTGAATTTGGTGATAAGATTAGTCTCCTTTTGACTCCTTCATACTCGTAACCCCTTTTAATCTACTCATTCCTTTCACTCTTCAACCGAATATACACCTACAAAATATACACACAAAAACCCTACATTACTAATACAAAACGAAACGGTGATCTTTTTATCAACCGAGCACACAGTGGTGAGGTAACAAAAAGCGGTGTTTGATCGTGGTAATCCAGTTCGAAAGGTTTTGATTTTGGTTCGAAGTGTTGGTGCTGTGGTCTCTCTTTTCTAGCTCGAAAACTAACCAGGAGGTATCCCTGAATTAGCCCTTGTGTTTATAATCTATAAGTACGTGTGTATATATTCGAGATATGCGTATGTTTTACTCATATATCTGGTCATGTGAATGATCCCTTTTGATCTCTTACAAATCTACTAAGATCTGGATTAAAATTCAAATGAATAAAACATGGGCTTATATATTATTAAATGTGGTTAAGGGTTTGTCTAGGTGTGTTAATGAGACTTAAATAGGGATAAACATGGAGTGCTACAGTTGCGTTGTGGTGATTGTCTAAAGTTATGTTGCATGTTTCTTGGCGTCTCGCATGGAGTGTGTTCATTAGCTGGGGTCGATGTGTGAAAGTCTTAAATACAATCAAGGGTTATTAAGTAATGTGGTGTATGCATGGTCTTGTATGGTTATGTTCGAAATGGTGGTTGTATGTAACGAGTCGAAAAACTAAAGGACTGGTACATGAACATATGTGTGTCGAGTTGATGGCTGCTTTGTTTGCTTGAGGGTGTTTAGCATGCAAGTATATGTCTCGTTGTAAATTCAATGGGGTGATAGTTTTGTGTCCAAATATATATATATATATATATATATATATATATATATATATATATATATATATATATATATATATTTATATATATATATATATATATATATATATATATATATATATATATATATATATATAGGGTTGCTAATAAGTGTAAGATACATGAATTCAGGTTAAGTACATGTGCTGCGTTTAAATGAATCAACAAAAGAAAAGAAGGGACATGCGTATATATATATATGTTGATAACGTGTGAGCCAAGCACTTATTTCGTTAAAACCGTATACGAATAACACATATTTCGGGTCACATAAAATCATGAATCTAAGTTATATACATAGATCGACGTGTAAGCTTCTGAACGTTTTCTTTATATAATTCATGGAATCCATACTCAAACCTGAAAATAAAACAGGAGAAGAAGGGTAGTGTGCACGTTGGTCTTGAGGTGATGTCATAAGATAGCTAGTTGGGGAGTGTGTGCATGCATGTTAGATATATAGGGACATGACGCATGCATTTAAAATAAATCAAAGAGGGAATAAGTACTGAATTTCTTTCTTATTAAGATAAGCGTATAAATAGTGTGCATAGTTGTTAATCACGTGTGTGTGTGTGATATTCGAAATGGAATGCATGAATGTGGTAAGTGTGACTTGACATTGGGTTTGCGTTAAATAAATGGGACCTTGGAAATTTTAAGGAAACCGTATAATATGCTGTCTTCATGTAACATAGTAGTATTTTTATGTCATTTCCGAAGGTGGTCCGCGCCCGTCAATTGTCATAACATTATTCAAATATCGTTTAAAAAGCGCGTTATTATTTTATATATTGACTAAACCCGATCAATTTAAGCTTTATAAGGCCCATATGCAATTATGCTCACATTCCAGTTTAATTAATTAAGGTTTATCTCGGTCAATTTCAATATCACTAATAGTCCACATAACAAAACTAAAATCCAACCCAAATATCTAACAAAAACAGATCTATCATTTGCGTTCAACTCAAAACACACATCTCTTAATAACCTTATTTGCGTTTAACTCAAACTAAGCAGATTCAAGGTATATGTCCAAGAAAGTCACACGGCCCACATTCACCACTTATTACTACATACGGCCGATGATTAAAACCTTGAAATAATTTCAGACCATTTCACATCCAACTCACCCTAATATACGTTAGTATTAATACCACATAATCACTCCTCTAACCCTAAAAATACTCCTCCTAAAAACACTCAACATATATGCCTCTCTCTCCTAAACATTCTCACTTCATCTAAACCCTAATCTCTATCAATAATCTGTCCGCCCCTCATCCTTCTCTAAAAAATGCTCACAACAGATCTGGGAATGATTATGTCTATCAAAACCGATTAACATCTCACCTTTATCTCCAAGTCGACATCAATCCTCACATCCTCTAATTACTCAACGAATTCGTCCCTCTCACCTCTTCTTAGACACAATACGCAGCAACAATTAACACAAGACCTCACCACAGGGATGGCTAGAGGTCCTTCGATGCCACAGGGATGGTTACGGTTTTTATATGACACCAAGATCGAACAAAAAGGTTCAAGGTAGGTATTATTCGAAAACCCCTTTGTTTTTTCATATGATCGAACTTAAGAAAATAAAATTAACATCCTTGTTAAATTTTATTTCTTGTTGATTCGGATAGTAAATGAAGCGAGACTTCAACAAATTGGATCTGTGATGATTTCATAAATTCGTGCTTTTAGACCTTTGGTCTTGATGAAGCTTTTTAGTTCCACGAATTTAGAGAAGTTGAGATCGAGTAACCTGTTTTTCTTTTTCAGTATTATAGTCAATCTATGAAGTATACTTTCATTTGTGTATAGATCTTGTAAGGTTTATGTGTTTAGAGAACCACTCACAAAAAGAAAAGAAACTGAGATCATTAGCATAAAGTAGTACTCATCCTTGTGTAATCTTGTTAGAATGTCGAAACAAGGAAAACGTGTATCAATTAGGTCCGAGTCATGGTCTCACATATGATGATTCCAAGAATCCGAAGTTGGAGCGGGGAAAAAAATCCCCAGTGGGCTGGCAAATTCAACCATTTCCCCAGGTTGAATCTCGTTCAACCCATAAACACGTGCAATCCCATCTCCAACTGGGACCACTCGACCAATCTCATACACTTGAAAATTCATGTAAAAATTGCTAATTCTACTTTCTAATAGAGTCGTTAGAGTTATACCTAAGAAAGAAGGGTGCATGATCTCGCGAATTACTTCTGAATAAATTCAGAAATCATATGTAAGAGTGTCGAGTTTAGATCTGATGAGCATGGGTAAATGTATCTGATTAAAGTTATATATATGTTGGTTGTAGATGACATTACTGGTTAGATGTAAGATAATATTGTTGATAAAGTATGAGACTGTTGATATGTATGAATGATGCTTGAAGTTTGTAGATGGTAGATTTTGTATCTTGATGTTTTTTAGATTGTAGAATCTGATGGTTGTGATACTGATGATGTATGATGTTGTTGTAATCTTGTTAGGATTGTTCTTGTAGATGAAGTAGTCTGAATCTGTAGTAGATGACAAACCGCATTGTATTTTTTATTCAAACCTCAAAACGCATACCTTTTTAATCAACAAACCGCAGTCCCATTTTGAGTCAAAACGCATCATACTTTATCAAACCGCATCATTTTTTCTTCAAAATGCTTCAAGACTCACCACTTTACACAAAACGCATAATTATTGTCAAACCGCTTCAGGTTAATATCAAACCGCACCTTTCATAGTCCCTGGTCAAACCGCTTTTGACCCATTTTGATAAACTGCATCTTCCAGTTTGGTTGACAAACCGCAGCCTTATTTTTTAACAAACCGCAGTTGACTAAAGAGTCAAATCGCATACCATGAAAGCACAAACCGCATATGTTTATTGACAAACCACATTGTAACATTGAATCTGGACAGAAACAATACAAACTGCACTGATGAACAGGACAGCTTTAGTCAAACCGCATCGATGAATCTGACAAACCACACCCACGAACAGTAGTACCAGCAACAAACCGCAGCATAGAATAAGTGTAAAACTGTATAACAACTGCTTATGAACCAGATAAATAACATGTTAAACCAGCAGATACATATTTAAAACCGTTTGGAACAACTTTAATAACATCAACAGAACTTGTAATAGATCTTGTAAAAATCTGTTTTGACCATGTAAAATCAGCTATAAACCAGATTCAACAAACAACAACGCCTAACATCAAGACTGTATCAACACTCATCAAAACAGCATCAAACCGCAACAAAACTACACAAACCGCATACAAGAATCAAACAAACCGCATACAAAACCGCTTTAAAAACCATACGAATCATCAAAACCAACACAACATGCACTCTGGTACCAATTGTTGGATCATACATATTATGTTGTTTGATGATTCCGGTGGTCTAGGATGGTGATGATACAAGTAATCCATGTTTAGAGAGAGAAAGAGTAGAGAGGGAGTTCTTGAGAGAGAAAGTAAAACAAAAAGAATGAAAGGTTAGATTAGAAGCTCCACCCCTTCCAAGGATGGAAGGGGTATTTATAGTTACAAAGAATACGTCCTCCTGTCGGACTGTGGATCAGGAATACAGTGGATAAAGACCCGTCCTTCCTCCACGGTGTTGCACTAAACTTACTAACTAAGCTAATAAACTACAAAATAACGTAAATAACGATATGTCTACGAGCTAACATATGCTAGATTATAATTGGGGAGACCGACACTTCACTATGGAATTTCCAATTCCTAACAAGCAGGATCTAAGAAACAACAACAGAAACAACAACAACTTCCTACAACAACAACTATCTCCAACCTCAAACTTCCTATTCTGAAAAAGGAAGAATACGACATCTGAGCCATGGAGATGAAACATTATCTGGAATATGTGGATAATGAGGTCTGGAAAGTGATCCAGAATTGGAATTCAAAGAAAAGAATCTCCAAGGGTAAAGATGGCATAGTCAGGGTTCTTCCACCAATCTCTGTTGCAGATATACTTGCTGTAGAGAAAGAAATAAAGGCAAGAACTCTCTTATTGATGGACATACCAAAGGAACATCTCAGAAGGTTCCATAGTATGGATGGTGCTAAGGAGATATGGGAGGCTATTAGAACCAGATTTGGAGGTAATGTTAACTCCAAGAAAATGCAAAAAGCTGTTTATAAACAACAGTTTGAAGCATTTACCATTAGAAGTTCTGAAGGCCTGGAGAAAGGCTATGACAGGTTCCAACAACTCCTATCACAGTTGGAAGCACATGGATCTGAAGTATCCAATGAAGATGCAAATATGAAGTTTCTCAGATCATTGCCCAATGAATGGTCAAATCTAGCATTGATCATGAGAACTAAAGAAGCTATTGACACCTTGTCAATAGATGACTTGTATAATAATCTTAGAGTTTATGAACAAGACATCAAAGGGAATTCAAGAGCTTCTTCAAGTGACAACAATGTTGCTTTCATCTCTCAAGGCAAGAACACTAAAACCAGAGTTAAGTCTGGTAGTGGTTTTAGTTCTGGTAGCTATACAATTTCTATTGGTGTAAAGGAAAAGGATGAGGCTACTGGTTTTGCTGATAAGATCATCTACTCACTGTGTTCTAATCAATCTGAAAACATTCTAAATGAAGACTTAGATCAGATTGAAGATGAAGAGATGGTGGAAATGGATATCAACTGGCAGTGTGCAATGATTGCCTTAAGGATGAAGAAATTCTTCAAGAAGACTGGTAGGTAAGTGCGTTTTAATGGAAAGAGACCAGTAGGATTTGACAAATCAAAGTTGAAGTGCTACAGGTGTCAAGAAAGGGGTCACTTTGCTAAGGAATGCACAGTAAATGAGGCAAATGAAGAAAAGAAAAAGGATTACTTCTATCCTAGGCATGCTGAGAAGGAAGACAAGAATCAGACGGGGCTACTAACTTTGGAAGCTAGTGTAATTAACTTGGGAGAGCATCCTACTGAGGGGACAGAAGTCAATCATTTTCTCATGGCCATAAACTCCAGCAGTGAGGTAACTTTATGCTCAAAAATCTGCATTAATTCATACAATAAATTGTAATCTCTTTGTGATGAACAGATGGGTCAAATGGGTGATCAAGAAATTAAATTACTTGCTTATGAAAATCTTTGTTAAAACATTATAAAAATAAGTAAATACTATTCAGAAACAAAATGCATCTCTTAATGAAAAGCTTACTTTCCAAGGTAATAAAATATTTGAAAAAGAGGAGAAGCTTAGAAAATATAGGAGAATTGGAATGAAGGAAGTTAAAGATAAGGAAGAGTTGCAAAAGATATTTGACTCATGGCAGACTAGTAATAAAAATTTGTGGAAGCTAGTAAATTCAGGAATGAGCTCAACAAGAAAAATTGGTTAGGGTATGGGATAAAATTAGATAAGGGGGTTTTAGGATATGAGGAAGAGGTGATGGAAAATGTTTTTGTTAATTCAAAAAGTGAGTTTGAAGGTAAACCTATATATCATAGATTTGATAAAACTAACAACAACAAGGGAGTTCCACCACCAATTAATGATGATTATACTCCTAAACCTGAAAAAGAATATGATGAGTCCTTATTTGATTATAACAAATGGAAGAATCCAGAGACTCTTGCTTCTCAAGACTACTCCATTGAATTTACTAACTGTCAATCCAATGACAGAAAAGGATTCTGTGAGAAAAGTTCTGAAAGCAATGTTTCAGAAGATAAGACCAGTGAGTACTCTTCCAGTCAATCTAATGACAGTGAAGGACCCACTAGTAGTATCTCTGAATGTTCTCTAGAACTTAAGTCTGAACCCATAATGATCTATAAACCAGTTTTAAATAATGAGACTTTTGTGCCAAAACAAAGTGAATCTGTCATTTTTGTGTCTAAATCAGAAATAGTTAAACCTAGTTATGTCCAAACTCCTAGGCAACAGACTAAAATTGAGACACCTAAGATTGACAGAAAAGAATGGAATGGGTTAATGCAGAGAGAGTTTGGGGATGGGTAATCTTTTACAAAGAAGAGTTGTTTTGTATGTGGAAGCCTAAGTCATTTGATTAGAGATTCTGACTATCATGAGAAAAAAATGGCTAGGGAGGCTGAGTTAAGAAAGAAAATGGCTATACACACTGAAAATATTTTTGTTAAACTAGTGTGGAATAATGTGAATAGGATTAACCATGCTAATAAGAATGTTACTAGACCAGTACCCGTTAATACTGGTAGTACCTATGTTCATTCTGTTAAACCAAGGGTGTGTACTGGTAGGCAAAATTTTAATACTGGTAATATGTTTAGAGTTAATACTGGTCATGTTAAGCCTGGCCAAGCTAAAGTTAATTCTGGGTATATGAATGTTAAATCACAACCTACCAGTCCATCACCCAGTCCCAAGTTTAGAAAACCTTAGGTGAACCAGTTCAACCAAAGACCTCATTATGGTTCTCACTCACCTGTGAGAAGACCTATGTCTCAAAATGCAGCTCAAATGTTTCAATCTTATGCTGCAAGGGGTAATTGGGGACTGCTGTTAAGCCCATGGCAGGTTATACTTGGAGACAGATGATAACATCAAATAGTCCTGAATATTAAGTGTCAATTTCCCCCGATAATGCTCGTTATTTATATCATTTATATGGATTTACGCTTGTTTTCCATTGTTTTCCACTTTTAGGTAAATTAAGAGCATTGGAGCTAAAGAGACGCGGAAATGGAAACATTACTATAGATTTATCACAGTATACTTATTTGGAAGAAGTTACGGCGTAACTCGTCTCTCACATTACGCCGTAACTATTGCGTGACCCGGAAGTCCAACTTATCAAGAGGTTACGGCGTAACTCTTCCCAAAGGTTACGGCGTAACTCTATTAGGTCAAAAGAGGTTCCACGCCGCTGATACTTACGCCGTAACTACTGCATCACTTACGGCGTAACCGAGTTTATTGAAGACTACGGCGTAACCCCTTATAAGGTTATGCCGTAACAAGCAGATCTAGTACATTTACGAGGAAATAGAAGGTTACGGCATAACTCCTCTATTGGTTACGCCGTAACCCAGACCTGGCCTATAAATACCCCACGAAGTCCAGCATTTCAAATCATCCCATTCCATACACAACACTATGAGAACGTGGGAAAAAGCTCAAGGCAGGTCTAGGGAAGCATACGGAGCTGTTTCCAAGGGTGAAGTCACACCATTACGATAAGCTTTAGCGTTTATTATTTATTTTACTTTCAATTCATGTATTTTGTACCTTTGAATATTGAATTGATTTGCATGATTAATATGAGCGGCTAAGCACCCTTTGGTGCTAGCCTAGTTATGATTCCTTAATTTTTTTGTTTGCGTTTACCTTTACTTCCGTACAATTATTTCTAAGTGTATGCATGCATAGTTCTTTGGTAGTCACCCTTGGTTCGGTAGTTTTGAATGGCGATAGAGGCCAATTTCCTAGGAGATATGAGCAACTGACCCTAGGTGAGCGGACTGAGACGGGAAGGGTAAGATATGACCAACTGACGACCCTTTCTACTTGTGCGATTTAACCAACTAATCACCTATCGTTTGGATGAACTTAAGAATTGGGGGGTGTAGTGTCTAAGTTCCTAATGGCCGGGCACTCACTATTTAGAATCTAGCATGTAGCGGTACTTAATGACTTCGGCTTAGGGGACCGGGAACAACAGGACTTATGGCGGTTGCTCTGATTTCTCTGTGGTGGCATCTTTATTGATAGGTTAGGGCGAATTGACCAAATGTTGTCCTCTCGAATTTGACCCCACCTGAAGTAATTGGAAGTAGGTAGACGTAGACATAACTAGCTAGGAGGACTGACTAGGTTAGCACCACTATTCCTCTATTGATTTCCCTTTACCATTTATTTGCTTTTATTTTATATTCTTCATTAGTAGTTTAATTAATTTAATACCTATCGAAACCATTATTATTCTGTGACAATTAGACTTAGTAATAATCCGACACACATAGCTCTTGGGACGACCTCGGCTTTACCATTTACTACACTACACACGACCGGGTACACTACCCGTTAGTGCATTAGGGTAGACCATAGGTATAGCGAGACACTATAAATATTAAGACCCAGTCATAAAACACGCATCAAGTTTTTGGCGCCGGGGAGTTATATTAGGATTGATATTAAGTCTTTCATTTCATTTTTAAACTTTTCTCATGATCATATTTCAAGTTTTCAGGTACCATGGAAGTTATTAACATCGATGACCTCACTCTTGAGGAATACTTGGCGTTGACTATAGCAGATCAAGGGACGGGTCTCGTAAGACCAGCAATCGGAGCGGATGTTCGTTTTGAGATTAAAGACCAATTTATGAGGGAGCTTCGCGCTAACCCTTTTTCAGGAAACAGGGACGAAGACGCATATGAGCACGTTGAAAATGTCCTATACATCGCTAGCCTTTTCAACATTCCTGGCGTGTCTCATGATGTTGTTATGCTCAGGGTCTTTCCAATGACTCTCACTGGAGCAGCTAGAAGGTGGATCGAAAGATTGCCCGCGGGCGATTAACACTTAGGCACTCTTGAAGAAACACTTTATCCAAAGATATTGCCCACCATCGAAGATTTCTCATCAACTTTTGGAGATCCATAACTTCAAACAAGAAGGCGGCGAAACTCGTATCAAGCTTGGGACAGACACAACGATCTTCTTTATAAGTGTCCTACCAATGATCTAAATAACCAGCAGAAGGTCAATATTTTCTACAAAGGAATAAATGTTACTACAAGACAAATCTTTGGACTATCAAAGACCTATCCCGAACATGACTCCTACTCAGCAATTGAAGCCATTCTAAAAATGGCGGACCATTCTCAAAAATGGCACGACGGTGGAAGTAAAAGAAACCAAGGCGGAAGCTTAGGCGGAATTGCAAAGGCAATCGCTAGTAAAATTGAAAGTCTCGGTCGAGATATCTGAAGGTCGGAGAAACCGTTCATGCCATCCAAGTGGGTTTTGAAAGCTGTGGAGGAGGACATCTTACGAAGAATTGTCCTCATATGGATGAAGAGGATATTGAAGAGGCTAAGTATGGATAAAATCGACCATTTTACAGTGATAATCGAAATAGTAATGGTTATCGTGGAAATTACAACTGTGGGCCTTATGGAGAAAGAAAGCCCAATCTTGAAGAAACAATTAATAAATTTCTGGAAAATTCAGCCCAAAGACAAAAGGAGCAGGATGAGTGGTTGAAGGAATTCGGGAAAATCTTGACGAAACATTTCCAAACACGACTCAACTATAAAAACCTTGAATCCATGGTGATAAAGCTCGTGAAAAGTAAGGAGAAATAACGATAAACACGATGGATCCAAACCAGCTATGGAATGTAAGGTAATTTTTTCCGATGATAACTCGAAGGGTCGGGCCGATGTATCAGTTTAGGGGGCGATTTCGTCAACATATCTGAGTTACGCCGTAACATGCCTAATGAGTTACGGCGTAACCTCATGTTTGACGGCGACAACGGGTCGTGAAGAATACTAAGGAAAGTGACTCTAATGAATTACACCAGTAACCAAGAATCTCGATTCGGCGTAACGGGATACATGGGCAAAAATTGCTCGACATGGGCGAGTCGAGAAAAACTCAAGGAACTCTCCTTGAAGATGAAGAAGAACCACTTATCACTCACGGTGTACTCACTGTCGTCATCACGATGAAGAAACCACAAGGGCATGGCCTACATGCAGCCCTTTTCACGAGTATTGCAATGGAGGAGACAATGAAAGAAAGGAAGAATGGACGTGTCCTCATGAGCGCGAAAGACATAGTATTAAATTCGGTAATTTGGCCTTTAAAGATTGATGCATAATTCAATTTGGGATGCCAAGATCAATCTCAATCTTCTTAGGAAGCTTAAAATTGATTACTCAGAACACATTCGGAAAAAGGAAGAGACTAATAAAGATATACTCTGCACGGAGGAGCACTCAAGAGAAGCCGACAACAAGAAACTACGCAATCAGCGGTGCGAAAAAGTAAAAACTCCTAGGGAAATTTTAAGGTCATGCAACCCGTGCGATGATATGTGTAATGGGGAAGCAACTCTGGAAGATTAGGAAAATACGAATTCTTTTGGTCCTCAACCAATGATGAGAAGAGAACAAGCTTACCTTGGCTGGACAATTTAGGATTCGATAGTTGGGTAAAAATTAAGTATGGATATGTGGACACACTAACCAAAGAAAAATTTGGAATGAATTCATGGATCGAGAAAACTCAAAAAAAAGTCTCGACTACACGAATGAAATAACTGTTGACAATGAGGAAGAATTGGTGCGTAATGATAAAGAAGAATGCAAGCGCGTTAAGTGTAAAATCCTTTCGATGAAGAATGGTTCAAGGACACGCTTACGATGATGATGATATTGAAGGGATCCTAGATTACCTTGAATTGCAAGGAAATGAGGAGTTCACTGATCCTGATGATGAGGCTTACGAACAAAGAAGGTGCAAGCTCCTGGGAATTCCCTACAAAAGACCACCCCCTATTATAGTAGAAAAATGTGAATTCACTCGCTACCACCTAGGTCCGAAAGAGAAATTTTGTAAGGTCCGAAAAATCGAAACCATTGAATACCTCCGTACTGCCTCAAATGTTGCGTGGATGAGACATAATCTGATGAAGGATATTGATGAAGTGGGGCAAGCTCAAAGGCCCCCATAGGAGTCCCGCGGCTCTGAGTCTAACTTAAAGACTCGTTAACAAAGAAAAGTGCTCTTTCGGGAGACAACCCGAATTATCCATTTCTTTTGTTTTTATTTCCTTTCTGTTGGGTTTTGTGTTTTCTAACCATTTTTGCAAGAGACAAAGAAGTAATTATCACTGCAATTGCGATGCTGACGAGGAGTTACGGCGTAACTTATCTTGGTGATTACGCCGTAACCAACATTTTAGCAGCAGAATTCTTGACGCATTACCAATTACGGCGTAATTCCATCTCAGTGGTTACGCCGTAACTACTCGCTTCACGCTCATATCGAGGTTTTGCGATTACGGCGTAACTCCCACATAGGAGTTACGATGTAACTCTCCTCTGCTTTAATTCTTTCATTTTAAAACACAGTAACCTTGTATTATTTTTTAAATGAACTTTGTGGGTGTGTTCCCTGTAAACCCTCACGAGACTTCACTCGTCCACTTGGGACACCAAGTGGTTTAAAAGGCTTGTTGCATTCGCTAAATGCAACCGTGATTCCTACGAAAGTGAGTTAGGTTTGTTTTTCATTTTTATTTTTTCTATTTAGAATTATGCTTGTCGGTATTGTGATTTCAGGGATGGAAGTTTTTTCATGACGCTTAAACGAATGCACGGTTCTTTCTAGTGGGCCTTCTTCTTTTTGGAGCAAATTTCAGGGAAGTTCTCGCTCTAATTCTACCTTTCTCTTCACCTTTATTTTAATGCCTAGTACAAAAGGGACTTTGTACAATTCAAGTGGGGGACGGGAGTAGAATTATATCTTGAACTTTATTTCGCCCTCATTTTTCTAGTTTATTTTGAAAAATTATGCCATTTTGAAAATTTTGACATGTTTTTCGGAACCTAACTAGATTAGACCTTAGCCGAGCACATACAACCCTTGACATTACATGGTTAGATTAGCCTTATCCGTTTCCAATATTTTACCCCAAATCCACCAAGTTATGAGTGTGTCGGTAGCTTGTAAACTTTAGAACTTGGCCTTTGCATCATTTCGAGACCATAGACGAGGTATGTTGAGTTAGCTCGATGTATTTGGACTTTTCAGTTTTAGAAGGCAGTATTATAGGATTATCACCCAAACAGCCTACCATTGTGAGTCTATCGATTAGTCACCTTGACTTTTCGACCCCCATGTGAAACCCTTTTATTGCACTCACCTTTAGTGCAAGATACCCCTAGATACACCCTTCTGAGCCATTCCTTTCATTTTGTCAACCCAATATATTTTTTCGTTACACCCTTACACCTTAGCCTACCCTGTAGTCTTTATTTGTAATTGGGAAGTCATCATTTGCCCAAGTTCAAGGTTCGAGTGGAAAGGTTTGGAAATCACGCTTTCATCGACAACATTTATGAAGATCATTGAAGACCCCTCGAATTCCCTTTGTTCATCTCAAGTAGGGGGATGTTATGTTGAAAAAAAAAAAAAAAAAAAAAACAATGTGATTCGGGAAAAAAAAATAGTTGATTGAGTTATGATATTGTAAAGTGCGATGTTATAAGCACTATAGTATGAGCTTTATTGATTAGTATCGAGGAGGCCACTTCGGTCACATTAGAAGATTGGAGTTGGAGGTATACCAACTAAAGAAGAAAAGGTAGTGTGCCCATCACGACGTTCTCTAATGACGCATCTACCTTGCATTTCATGATCCTAGACTTCTAAGCTTGAAATTTGGGCGGACGGTAAGTGGCAATGACTTAGTTATAGATTTAGACTACCTGCTTGTTTTTCATTTTACACCAATTATATATCCCATGTCTTATCCTACCCTTTAGTCATGAAGCGTGTCTAGGTGATGCAGCGAGCAATCTTTGGTGTCTTGGCCATGGATTTGGTCATGTATCATTGATTTTGTCCACTTCGCCGTGACATGTTAGTGATGACGAGTCACCCCTTAACCTTTGTCGTGTCTACCCATATTGCCTTCGAGAATTGTTTAGCCCTTAACTCTAGTGGTGGAGATTTGTGTAACCGCCAAGCTTATGATAGAATACATGCTATGGTACTGTGCGATTGAGTGATAACCCCGAAATTGACACTTAGAATAGTTGAGAGATTTGAGTGTTTGTTCCCTTTCGTGAGGTGTTCGGCTTTGTTTTATTCTAGCATAAGGGATTTGTAAATTCATATTTTCCAGGTTTTGGGAGATATCTTTTAGGAATCTATCTAATAAGGTCTACTTGAGGGCAAGTAGAGTTCAAGTGGGGGATATTTGATAACATCAAATAGTCCTGAATATTAAGTGTCAATTTCCGCCGATAATGCTCGTTATTTATATCATTTATATGAATTTACGCTTGTTTTCCATTATTTTCCACTTTCAGGTAAATTACGAGCATTAGAGCTAAAGAGACGCGGAAATGGAAACATTACTATAGATTTATCACAGTATGCTTATTTGGAAGAAGTTACGGCGTAACTCGTCTCTCACATTACGCCGTAACTATTGCGTGACCCGGAAGTCCAACTTATCAAGAGGTTACGGCGTAACTCTTCCCAAAGGTTACGACGTAACTCCATTAGGTCAAAAGAGGTTCCACGCCCGATACATACGCCGTAACTACTGCATCACTTACGACGTAACCGAGTTTATTGAAGACTACGGCGTAACCCCTTATAAGGTTACACCGCAACAAGCAGATCTAGTGCATTTACGAGGAAATAGAAGGTTACGGCGTAACTCCTCTATTGGTTACGCCGTAACCCGGACACTGCCTATAAATACCCCAACGAATTCCAGCATTTCAAATCATCCCATTCCACACACAACACTCTGAGAACGTGGGAAAAAGCTCAAGGCAGGTCTAGGGAAGCGTACGGAGCTGTTTCCAAGGGAGAAGTCACACCATTACGATAAGCTTTAGCGTTTATTATTTATTTTACTTTCAATTCATGTATTTCGTACCTTTGAATATTGAATTGATTTGCATATTTAATATGAGCGGCTAAGCACCCTTTGGTGCTAGCCTAGTTATGATTCCTTAATTGGTTTGTTTGCGTTTACCTTTACTTCCGTACAATTATTTCTACGTGTATGCATGCATAGTTCTTTGGTAGTCACCCTTGGTTTGGTAGTTTTGAATGGCGATAGAGGCCAATTGCCTAGGAGATATGACCAACTGACGCTAGGTGAGCGGACTGAGACGGGAAGGGTAAGATGTGACCAACTGACGACCCTTTCTACTTGTGCGATTTGACCAACTAATCACCTATCGTTTGGATGAACTTAAGAATTGGGGGGTGTAGTGTCTAAGTTCCTAACGGCCGGGCACTCACTATTTAGAATCTAGCATGTAGCGGTACTTAATGACTCGGCTTAGGAGACCAAGAACAACAGGACTTATGACGGTACGCCTGATTTCTCCTTTGGTGGCATCTTTGCTGATAGGTTAGGGCGAATTGACCAAATGTTGTCCTCTCGAATTTGACCTCACCTGAAGTAATTGGAAGTAGGTAGACGTAGACATAACTAGCTAGGAGGATTGACTAGGTTAGCACCACTATTCCTCTATTGATTTCCCTTTACCATTTATTTGCTTTTATTTTATATTCTGCATTAGTAGTTTAATTAATTTAATACCTATCGAAACCATTATTATTCTGTGACAATTAGACTTAGTAATAATCCGACACACATAGCTCTTGGGACGACCTCGGCTTTACCATTTACTACACTACACACGACCGGGTACACTGCCCGTTAGTGCATTAGGGTAGACCATAGGTATAGCGAGACACTATAAATTTTAGGACCTGGTCAGTAAAACCTGCATCAATAGACCAGACCAAACTTCAAGTATAATAGTGGACCAGTTTCTTTTAATGATGACAAATCTAAAGGTCTACAAGTCAGACCCAAGCCTTTACAGGCCTGGGTCCCCAAAAGAAACTAATTTCTCTTTTCTGTGTAGGAACATCCTTATTTGAACATGGGAGATAGAGAAATCTTTGATAATGGATGTTCTGGGCATATGACTGGTAACAAGGATCACTTGGAGGAGCTTGAGAAAGTCCAAGGAGTTTATATTACCTTTGGAGGAAGCATAGGCTAACCTATGCGTAGTTAGATTTTTATGAAAGTATTATGAACAATTGTGTGTTGGTGTGATTTGGTGGTTTTGTGGACATTTTTTGATTTATGTGTTTGCTACAATACCTTTGGTGTGATTGAAGAATTTTCTTTGGTTTCTTTATGAATTAATTCTGGTGGTTTTGAGTTAATTCTGCTTTTTAGACCTGCATATTGTATTCTTCTTGGTTTTAGACTTATTTTTTAGGGAAATGCAATATCTATCAAAGATAGGGGAGGTATGGAAGCTATACTGATGGAAGTGCTACTATTCAGAGTTAAAACTGGTAATGTCACGCTTAAGTCTCGTTGACTATTTTAAGTATGGTAGTGCAAAAATAATACCGTTAGTGCTGGTCGAGGGAAAATACGTTTTTATTGTATAAAAAGTACCGTTACCTACTCTTAGGCGGTAAGAAGTATATATATGGATACTTTTTAATAACATCTATATTTATCCATTATTTAATTTCTCTAAAATCTTTAGAAGTTCAAATCTTTTCTCTCGATAAAGATTGTTTCACCAGCATTAACCCTATCTTGCGTCGCACTACTAGTACTTGAAATTCACCACTTTCATGGCTCAATTCAAGTTTAATGACAAGCAAAACCAAGTGGGCTTCCTCAAGAAACCAACTGAAAGCATAGGTTTCGAGCAAATTGTGGATTTCTTGAAGGGATCTCATATTCGGTATGTGTGACAACTCGTAATTTCAGGTCATTTTACAAACTTTAAAAGTTTCACTATTTCATCATTTATCGTAAACTACGTTTACGAGTATCAAATTCGCGTAACCTTAATGGTTTAGCTGCGAATTCATGAACATATCATCAAGGACATTTCATATAGACTAGATTTAGTCTACATAACATCAATAACATCATTTCATATCGGTTCATGCATGGATTTGCATTTATTCATTAAACGTTTATTTTTCCTATTAAATAAACGTTATCGCGTAATTAATTATTTTGAACAATTGATCCGTTACTTTCAAAATTATCCCAATATATTTTTATACTTATATTAAGTTTATAAAAATAATATTATTAGTTTACCCAGTGTTTTAAATTTATTTTGTAACTAAATTGTTATATTTATATAATTACGACGGTTTTCTTAAAAAACTACACGATAATTATTATTTCACTCAAATTTTGCAAGAAATGTATTTTTATAATTTTTATGAACTCAATATATTTTATCTTGACCCGTTAAAAGTTATTTTTATCTAACGCTACCCTAAATACTCAAATGTATACACAACTTACCACAAGTCTTCAAGTAACTTACATCTAATTATACTTATACATGTTTTTAAAAAAAAGATATTTAGAGGATGACTAACACCCCTTGTCGACACAAGGGGTGAGTCATGTGTTGAATTTGCAAATATCTCTTCAAGTAAATGTATCATACTTCACATGTACACTTACACACAAAGATATTCAAAAGTGAAAAACATATCTCTCTTTCTCTTCCTCTCCAAAACCGGCAACCAAAAGGACCAAGAGAAGGATCATCCTAAATTTTCAAGACAAGGTTTTTAACACTCTAGTCTCACTCTTTATCAAGGATTTGAAATAAAAACCTTGGGTGATTAGGAAAAATCCATTGTCCATAAACCTCATCAAGTTTACTAGTAAGCATCCATATTCATCATCATATCTCATATTTATTTTTATGGTCATTTCATTTTATTTGAGAAAACATGCAAGTCTCATGAGGTTTATACCACTTTTTCATTGATTTTAAGAGTTATATATATATTTGTCATCCTATAATTACTCCTTGTTATAAATCACTCTTGGTGATGTCGAGGAACCCATGACACCCTAAGAAGGTGTATGGTAGGATTAGAATAGCTTCGGAGTTGTTTTGAATGGGTTAGAATAGGTTTGGCGCGAGAAAAACTCATTTCGACAAGTTTGCAAAAGGGTCTGTCCATATTTTGAAATTCTGGAATTTTCGACGGTAAGCAAAATATTTTGGGCTAGATATTTGGAAAATATACTTTAAAACGAAAACGTGGCCGCTTGAACGGATTAAAACGGAGTTATAACGAAGAAGTTATGAATTTTTGAAGTTTGACGACGAAAACTATTTGTTTCAGAAAATTCAGCATGTAATCTCGACTTTTTACGAGTCAAAAATGAGGCTTAGGCGTTATAAATTGTGTCGACTTATCAAAAATATATTAGTATATATTATTACGATTCCGGGGACATATAAAACGTAGAAAACGGACTTATAACGACAAAGTTATTCACATTTTAAACAAGTTTCCGTAACTTTTATTATAAGTACAATTATATGTTTCTATTAGGCAAATATTACGGCCAACAAAGACATGTTAAGGGTCGTTTTTAACATCGATGGAGTAATTTTTATAACATGATGTCTTCTAGTAAAAGTAAGTTCGCCAAGCATATTTTCCAAAATGTTCAACCGTTCGTCAAGCGGAGTTGTAACGAATAACATACGGTCACTTAAACTTTGCCGAAAACCATTCTTAAACAATATTTTGGACAAAAGTACCATACTTTACCTATACTTTTCTCCGTGATCGAGACCTCTAGGATGAAAACTTAAATGCTAAAACTTTGAGATAATGATACAAGCTTCCCAAAACAGTTGAGTTCGTTTCCTAACACTCGACGTGCACCATTTTACGACTAGCTTTTCGAGGCCATTTTACTCACTTTCATGAAAATTTCAACGACATTATTTTACGACGAAAAGTTATAATTTCATAATAAATCATTAAATGATTATCGTAAGATATCATTTCAACGTCAATACTTGTAAAGTATTTTATAACATGACGAGATGTCATAAACATATATTTCGACGATAAATTCTATTTTCAAAAGCGTACAAGTGGTATAGATTTCATATGAGTTTGCATGCACGACATTACATCATAACTTATCATAGAGCATATCATTCATAATAGGTCACGGTCGAGGTTGCCTCATTTCATATTGCCATTACATCATCATAATCATTGCAGGTGAGTTTTCATAGACCCGATTTATTCAAGTTTTTACTTTATTTCAAACCTACGGGGGAGAATACATTGCACATCATTATTTTTATGCGAGCCCAAGTATATTCAAATTCATTTACATTGCTTAAGTTACCTCATGCCAATTGAATGTCCCCACTATATAACATGAACCGTTAATTTCATAGAAGCGAGGGTGAGTGGATAGATCTATCGAGGGTGACTCCTCCATCCGGGTTGGTGGATTCCAAGTGGTTAAACGGATGCATTTCATTTAATATCATTATTTGAGTTGTTTGGCAAACACTCTGTTGGGGTGAACATCATGATCAGTCTAGTTTGATGTCATGGGCTTTTAGCAATTGTATCATTTTTGTGACATCATTGTCATACAAACTTATACTTGTGGTAGTCGTATTATGCATATACATAAACTCT
The DNA here is from genome assembly GCA_910596185.1 of Chrysanthemum makinoi. Taxonomy (NCBI): domain Eukaryota; kingdom Viridiplantae; phylum Streptophyta; class Magnoliopsida; order Asterales; family Asteraceae; genus Chrysanthemum; species Chrysanthemum makinoi. The sequence continues at coordinate 31,091,079 of OU343218.1, read as the reverse complement.
ATGAACTCACTCAACCTTTGTGTTGACACTTTTAGCAATGTATTTTCAGGTAACTAAGGCATTCACTTCATGGCATGCATGAGGACATATCATAGAGTCGCGGTGACGACCAGCTGTCTCACATGGGATTTATACATCTTTAAAACATCGTTTGACTTGTACCAAACTTATTTTTCCGCACATGTTGATTTTCATTGGGACCTATCTTTGTAACTTTGAATGTTTTTAATATATCAAACGATGTTCTTTTCAAACGACACTTTAGGTCGTTCAATATAACTGTGATTGTGATGCTATGACAGTCAATCCCCAGGAATTCCATTCCGCTGCAAAACAGGTAAATTGGGGGTGTGACAGTATGCACTTACACATAATCCAATTATTTATATCTCTTGTTAATACAAATAAGCCGTAAAAACGTTTATTTATATTTTACGATCTTCTAATGTTTTGTCGATAACAAAAGTAAAATCATTTTAACGAAACAAATAGAGTACGTAAATAGTTTGAGTTAATAGTTTTCTAACACACTTACGCTTTCACATAAAACACTAAAACAAGTATAAGTGATTTTATGATTTAGATACATATGTACAACAACTAGTGTTTACATATTGGGTTAAACATATACTTAAACTAAGTATACTAAAATGGGTAAAAACTTAGTGTATACTAAATGGGTAAAATACTAGCAAATGGTTTTGACCCACAACCTATGGTTTTATATATACCACTTAACCAAGTTCATTGTATCTAGAAAGAAAACCATGGATCAACCCATAACCCATGACCCATGACCCATAACCAAAAATACCCATGGGCAAAGAGGAGCGGACCACGGATCCCTAGCTTTGTGCTAGCCGGATCCCTTGTGGTAGGGATCCGTGGGATCCGGGAACAGATGGATTTTTCCTCTATAAGTAGTGAGCCATTTCTTCATTGTTTCTCACCCCCTTTCAATATACTTTCTCCCCTGAGTTAAATCTCACTAACCTTAGATCCAAGAGATCTATGTTTGTAGTTTTGTTTTTGTGTGATCTTTTAGGTTCCTCTTAAAGGCAAGATCACCACCTTTGAAGTCGAGCAAGCTCAAGTCCATGAGTTGCCATGCTTCCTCATCATCAAGGCTACTGAAGTCTTCTTGTTGATGATTCCCTTCTTTCTTCAAAGAAGTGTAGTGTTGAAGACATTAGTGAAAGATGTCTCAAGAGTCAAGACGAAGATATTAGTGAAGGGTATCTATCGTCTATAGTATAAAGCACTTGTGGTAGGTGCTTGGAAGTCAAGACTAAGAAGCATTAGTGAAAGGTGCTTAGAAGTCAAGACAAAGAAGCATTAGTGAAAGGTGCTTAGAGGTGAAGACACAAGACATTAGTGAAAGGTGTCTTATAGATCTAGTCAAAGGCATTAGTGAAAGGTGCCTTAGATGTACATTCGATATGGTGTGTTTCGATGTACAAGATAGACTAGTTTTAGATCCAAGGATATTGATATCCTTGATGATGTTGTAAAGGAGTAGATATCCTTTGGGATTAGTCGTTGGTGTAGTGTGGTAGTAGTTCCTCCATTGCAATGGAACTAGGTGCTTAGCCTAGTACCTAATAAAGGGTAGGCGACGTTGTGAAGGTGTAGTTCACCTAAGGTGTGAAAGAACTAGGTACTTAGCCTAGTACCTTATAAAGGGTAGGCGACGTTGTGTAGGTGTGGTTCACCTTGGAGTGAAAGAACCGGTGGTTAGCCTAGTACCGGAAAAAGAGTAGGCGACGTTGTGAAGGCTTCTCCGCCATAAGGAGATTGGTGTAGTGATTACTGAACTCTCGAGTAGTTTACTCGGGGAGTGGAGTAGGGCAAGGAAGGTGACCTTGTAGCCGAACCACTATAAATACTTGCGTTGTGGTTTTGTGATTCTTACTCTAATCTTTTCATTAATTACCTTTACATGTTTGTTTATCAACATCCAACACACACATCCAAATAGATTGACATAAGTCGATCTAAATAGATTAAAAGGAAGTTTTAATTGGTAAAACTATTCAACCCCCCCTTCTAGTTTTCCATAATTGGTATCAAAGCTTTGTTACCAAGTTTGTTGAAGTATATTGTACTTTAAAAACTTGATACGATCCACGGTTAATTGAAAAGTACAAAGAAGGTCTTTCATAAAAACAAACACCATGTCTTTTAAAACTATATGTTTGGATGTTGATTTAATAACAACATTTTTTTTCTTTTTTATTTTTTAATTGCACTAATCTTCTTTGTCATGTTGATTAGTCAAAGCTCATACCCACCAAGCTTTAGGAGTCGCTTGGTAACAAGAATACCTTCCTTAAGAAGGTATCTTAAAGGAGCGGGAATCGTCTAAGTGACATTTGTTTTGTCATTTGTAAAGACATTCCTAAGTACGCTAGAGGTATAATTTTCCTTTTACTTTGCTTGATAATTAAGTATACCTATTTAGGTATTTATATGATTATCTTTTGTGCTTATACTTGTTTTACATGAAGCTTTATTAGGAAGCCTTCTTTTTACATACGTGTTTTATTTCTCGTCTAAAAATCGTGGTATATAAAACTTATGTTTTGTTTCTTTTAAATCCAATAATAAAACAAAACACGAATTTCAAAAATTCCTCCTTCCCTATAAAACCCCACCGTCGGCCACTCTACCAAATCCTCACTTTTTCAAAATCTTCCAATTTGAAAAATTTCATCTTCCTCCTCACTCCATCTCAACCGAAACCAAGAAAGATCCGCCATCAACATGGTTTACATCGCACTCGTGCTCATAGTCATAACACTCATCGCACTTGTGTTCCCTATGATGAAGTTCACATACGGAGACATTTACTTTGTGTTGTTAATTTATATTGGGGTCATTTACCCAATCCTTTGTATCATCCTTAGCATTGAAATGCAATATTATTAATGATCTAGATTATCTAGGTTGTTTTTTGTTATAGTGTGTTTATCATTTCTTTTGATTTATATGTTTCAATTCTTTCGTGATACATTAGAAGTCATGTATGCATGCTAAAGGAAAATGTAGGATAAAACATATTTTTCGTGGTATAAAAACTATAAAATCTATTTCTGTTACTACAGATCCACGGATCCCGGAAGTTATACTAGCCGGATCCCTTTTGAAAAGGAACCGTGGGATCCGTCCTACTGGAAAACAGTTTTTTCATGCAAATCAAAAACCTCTTCTCTTCTAAAAGTAATACTCTACTTGTATGGCAAAACCATAAGTAAGTTAAGTGTATTTCTTGTTAAAACCATTGTTAATAAAAATCTAGTAAAAACATTAGATTATCATAAGTTGACCACAAACATCTCCTTTTATTAACTTGTCATTTCTATAGGTTCAACTATGACGCATTAATATGAGTTTGATTTTTCACTCACTAGCGTCTACACTCCGAACATCTCTCTCGAACCCAACACGCCTGGCAATCATGTCCGTGGGTTCAATAATCTCAAAAACCGTCACTTCCATGAAGGACGTATTGTAGACACCTCTCTACAATTCAAAGAAGGTATCAATACCTCCTTCCGAGCCATAGGACTAGAATGTCTTCTTGAAATCAACGAGAAGATATGTCCAAGGTTCATAATGGAATTCTTCCGTCAAGTCGAACTCGTTCGTAACGAGGATCACTATTTATCTCTTTGGTTTTATATCAAAAACCAAAAGTTCACTTTAACCCTTGGGCATTTTGCTCACATCCTCCGGATTCCAAATCATGGACAATGTGCCTTCACTGAAGATTGGTCTCTTGATTCTCTCTTCAACTTTCGTGAAGAAAATAGTCCATATTGTTCACACATACCCTCCCCGGAAGATTTAAATCGCATAATATGCAAACCTCGACCATATTACTCCGATCCAAACATTATCTTTACAAGGGATATCCGAGAAGAGTACAAGCCTCTTGCACTCATCCTACGTGAAAATGTTTGGAGTCTTAGGGGAAATCGAGAAATTCTTCCCGCTTGTTGTGCTCAAATGTTGTACTGTTTGCTAACACAACAACCATACAATCTCGCCTACTTCTTACTTAGAAGGCTTAATTGCAAATCTTCAAAGGCTCCAAGAATAAACTCATCCCTTATGGAATGTTCTTGACACGCCTCTATCATAATGTTATGCACTTCCATCCTCAATTTCAAAGTCCGTTGTACGTACTTGTGAACAAAATGATGGAACCGCTAAACATATCCCTCGTGAAGGCTTTCTTCATTCTTGATTCCACCAACACTCATCAATCACTTAATGATCCTCCTAGCGAAAACACTCAAGGAAACTAATAGTATTTCAAAATAGGATCAAATCTCTTGTACTCGTGCTTTATCAATGTAATCCAATTTCCTTCATGAAATAAAACATTTGATATCTTAGTATTTAGAACTCTCTTTAGACTATCCTTGAGATATAATGCATTTTCAAGATCATTACATACCTTTAGTAAAGGTCCTGCTGAGCAGATGGGCGGATCCTAAAAGTTACACTAGACGGATCCCTACTCTTAGGGAACCATGGGATCCGTCGAACAGAAAATGCAATTACAAGCATTGTATTTCAAAGACATTCTTAGAATACCTCACACTAACCTAAACATAGTTTCTTAAGGCACAACCTGATCTCTAGGATCATCTAGCTTCAATTGACATTCTAAATCTTTAGTGTCATCCTTGTTCATCCATTGGTACTCTTGAAAGTTCCAAATCCTTCCACAAAAGACAATCATTAGCTACATCATTCATTACCTTCAAGTACCCAAGCATCCCTTCATTTAAAACACTTAGGAGGACTGAAACACTCAAGATGATATAGGTCTTAGATCTTAGAAACATCATTTCCAATCTTTCATAGCTGATGAGAGACGGATCCCTAGGATTAGCCTAGACGGATCCCTCTGAGGAGGGAACCGTGGGATCCGATAACAAGATAGGTCAAATCTTGCTAAAGCAATCATTTTAACTCATCTTCCTAACTCAAACATTCCATCTCATCTTAAATGAGTTCCTAGCCTCTGAAGTTGACTCTTGTGCATGTCAATCATCACATTCCAATGAATCCTAGTGGCTTGAAGCTTAAATGGACTTGCCAAATCTCTTAGTTTATAAACCACCTTATTAGGACCTCCATAGTCATCACTTTCATCCTAACTTTCAGCTCTTGCAAACTCTTGAAATCATCTCATCATGAGGAAAACCCCAAGTAGTAACTTATCCACCAAAGAACCACCCATGAAAAGAGCTCGTGTTATACACGAAATTTCCTCAACCGAATCATCTCCCATCAAACCAACAAATGATAGAACTCTTCATCATCCAATCAAACCAATTCCTAAAAGGATAGTACCCACAAAACTACCTATGCCAAACACCACCATACCTCCTAGGCCAAACAATATAATCTCCACCAAACCATCACCATTGGTTCCTAGAGCTATTTCATTTACATCCCCACTATCATCACCACACCTCTACAATCTAGAGGACTTGCCTCCTAGGCCGTCTCATCCGCTTCCGCCGACAACATACTCCTCATTAGGAGGAATAATGGTTCAAAATCAAGGTGTTGAGTCAACACTTGCTCCGCCTTCCTTCTCGGCGTTTCCATCATATAATCCCATTTGGATTATGACAAATCATCTAAATCAACCACCCGACCATATGGAAGTTGACACTTCTCAACCACCACCATCATTCTTGGTTGAGTCATTCTTAAATGCACCTCCACCAATCCCTCCATCGTTTGAAGCCCCACAAGCCGCTTCACTTGATCCTTCGAATCAAGCCATTTCATTTCATCCACCACCACTACCTAGCCATGACAAAGATTGCTATCATTGTCAACATGTTGAAAGTTTGATACATGAAGTGCGAGAAGACCAACGTTTCATGTTCTATCATCTCCTCGAACGTTTCGACGAGATTAAACCTAAACAAAACTTGAGCTAGAAGATTATAGTGGTGTCTTAGCTTCAGCGTTAGGGGATCTATAAATTCCTAGTCATGTATTGTCTATTGTCTTGTTTTTCGAGTCATGTATATCATAACTCTTGTCTATTAAATGGAATTACATGCTACTTGCTATATTTCAAAGTATGTGAGTATACTATATAATCCATATTTTTTTAGTATTAACATTTCTTGTTATACCAATCTTCTTGACTTTATTCATCGCCTGACGGATCCCTCAGATTTGCCTAGACGGATCCCTACTAGGAGGGAACCGCGGGATCCGTGAAACAGAAAGCTTTGTTTCTACTAACTTGGATAACATTTGCAGGAAATTGTGAATTATACTTGCTTTCTAACCTTTGTTTTGTAGTTATTCAATTTACATATGAAGACTTTGACATCCTAAAGCTAGGGGAGCTTTATGTCAAAGCAATACATTGCAAAGTACTTGCAATACTAGGTTTACATTTCGTGACATCCCTTTGCAATAATCAAAGGGGAGCAAATTCGTCTCGTAGACGATACCTTTTGCAAACTTATTTGCAAACAAACTAGATTAGTATCATTTATTTGGCGCCCTTACATAGGGATGGACTCGTCAAGGGGGAGTAAAAGACGAGATCCTTCCCCGTTATTTGCTCTCTATTTCTTTTAATTTTTTCTTTCACATGTTTTTCTTAAAAACAATGTGTTACCTTCCTTCAAACACTTTTTGTTTCGACAAAAAGGGGGAGAAGAAAGTAAAAACTACAAATTCAAACTTTTACGAATTTTAGTTTTTCCTTAAAATAATTTTATGTTTTGTCATCAACAAAAGGGGAGATTGTTAATACAAATAAGCCGTAAAAACGTTTATTTATATTTTACGATCTTCTAATGTTTTGTCGATAACAAAAGTAAAATCATTTTAACGAAACAAATAGAATATGTAAATAGTTTGAGTTAATAGTTTTCTAACACACTTACGCTTTCACATAAAACACTAAAACAAGTATAAGTGATTTTATGATTTAGATACATATGTACAACAACTAGTGTTTACATATTGGGTTAAACATATACTTAAACTAAGTATACTAAAATGGGTAAAAACTAAGTGTATACTAAATGGGTAAAATACTAGCAAATGGTTTTGACCCACAACCCATGGTTTTATATATACCACTTAACCAAGTTCATTGTATCTAGAAAGAAAACCATGGATCAACCCATAACCCATAACCAAAAATACCCATGGGCAAAGAGGAGCGGACCACGGATCCCTAGCTTTGTGCTAGCCGGATCCCTTGTGGTAGGGATCCGTGGGATCCGGAACGATAGATTTTTCCTCTATAAATAGTGAGCCATTTCTTCATTGTTTCTCAACCCCCTTTCAATATACTTTCTCCCTAAGTTAAATCTCACTAACCTTAGATCCAAGAGATCTATGTTTGTAGTTTTGTTTTTGTGTGATCTTTTAGGTTCCTCTTAAAGGCAAGATCACCACCTTTGAAGTCGAGCAAGCTCAAGTCCATGAGTTGCCATGCTTCCTCATCATCAAGGCTACTGAAGTCTTCTTGTTGATGATTCCCTTCTTTCTTCAAAGAAGTGTAGTGTTGAAGACATTAGTGAAAGATGTCTCAAGAGTCAAGACGAAGATATTAGTGAAGGGTATCTATCGTCTATAGTATAAAGCACTTGTGGTAGGTGCTTGGAAGTCAAGACTAAGAAGCATTAGTGAAAGGTGCTTAGAAGTCAAGACAAAGAAGCATTAGTGAAAGGTGCTTAGAAGTGAAGACACAAGACATTAGTGAAAGGTGTCTTGTAGATCTAGTCAAAGGCATTAGTGAAAGGTGCCTTAGATGTACATTCGATATGGTGTGTTTCGATGTACAAGATAGACTAGTTTTAGATCCAAGGATATTGATATCCTTGATGATGTTGTAAAGGAGTAGATCTCCTTTGGGATTAGTCGTTGGTGTAGTGTGGTAGTAGTTCCTCCATTGCAATGGAACTAGGTGCTTAGCCTAGTACCTAATAAAGGGTAGGCGACGTTGTGAAGGTGTAGTTCACCTAAGGTGTGAAAGAACTAGGTACTTAGCCTAGTACCTTATAAAGGGTAGGCGACGTTGTGTAGGTGTGGTTCACCTTGGAGTGAAAGAACCGGTGGTTAGCCTAGTACCGAAAAAAGAGTAGGCGACGTTGTGAAGGCTTCTCCGCCATAAGGAGATTGGTGTAGTGATTACGATCTCTCGAGTAGGTGACTCGGGAGTGGAGTAGGGCAAGGAAGGTGACCTTGTAGCCGAACCACTATAAATACTTGCGTTGTGGTTTTGTGATTCTTACTCTAATCTTTTCATTAATTACCTTTACATGTTTGTTTATCAACATCCAACACACACATCCAAATAGATTGACATAAGTCGATCTAAATAGATTAAAAGGAAGTTTTAATTGGTAAAACTATTCAACCCCCTTCTAGTTTTCCACAATTGGTATCAAAGCTTTGTTACCAAGTTTGTTGAAGTATATTGTACTTTAAAAACTTGATACGATCCATGGTTAATTGAAAACTACAAAGAAGGTCTTTCATAAAAACAAACACCATGTCTTTTAAAACTATATGTTTGGATGTTGATTTAATAACAACATTTTTTTATTTTTAATTGCACTAATCTTCTTTGTCATGTTGATTAGTCAAAGCTCATACCCACCAAGCTTTAGGAGTCGCTTGGTAACAAGAATACCTTCCTTAAGAAGGTATCTTAAAGGAGCGGGAATCGTCTAAGTGACATTTGTTTTGTCATTTGTAAAGACATTCCTAAGTACGCTAGAGGTATAATTTTCCTTTTACTTTGCTTGATAATTAAGTATACCTATTTAGGTATTTATATGATTATCTTTTGTGCTTATACTTGTTTTACATGAAGCTTTATTAGGAAGCCTTCTTTTTACATACGTGTTTTATTTCTCGTCTAAAAATCGTGGTATATAAAACTTATGTTTTGTTTCTTTTAAATCCAATAATAAAACAAAACACGAATTTCAAAAATTCCTCCTTCCTATAAAACCCCACCGTCGGCCACTCTACCAAATCCTCACTTTTTCAAAATCTTCCAATTTGAAAAATTTCATCTTCCTCCTCACTCCATCTCAACCGAAACCAAGAAAGATCCGCCATCAACATGGTTTACATCGCACTCGTGCTCATAGTCATAACACTCATCGCACTTGTGTTCCCTATGATGAAGTTCACATACGGAGACATTTACTTTGTGTTGTTAATTTATATTGGGGTCATTTACCCAATCCTTTGTATCATCCTTAGCATTGAAATGCAATATTATTAATGATCTAGATTATCTAGGTTGTTTTTGTTATAGTGTGTTTATCATTTCTTTTGATTTATATGTTTCAATTCTTTCGTGATACATTAGAAGTCATGTATGCATGCTAAAGGAAAATGTAGGATAAAACATATTTTTCGTGGTATAAAAACTATAAAATCTATTTACGTTACTACAGATCCACGGATCGGAAGTTATACTAGCGGGATCCCTTTTGAAAAGGAACCGTGGGATCCGTCCCTATGGAAAACAGTTTTTCATGCAAATCAAAAACCTCTTCTCTTCTAAAAGTAATACTCTACGTATGTCAAAACCATAAGTAAGTTAAGTGTATTTCTTGTTTAAAAACCATTGTTAATAAAAATCTAGTAAAAACATTAGATTATCATAAGTTGACCACAAACATCTCCTTTTATTAACTTGTCATTTCTATAGGTTCAACTATGACGCATGAATATGAGTTTGATTTTTCACTCACTAGCGTCTACACTCGAACATCTCTCTCAAACCCAACACACCTGGCAATCATGTCCGTGGGTTCAATAATCTCGAAAACCGTCACTTCCATGAAGGACGTATTGTAGACACCTCTCTACAATTCAAAGAAGGTATCAATACCTCCTTCCGAGCCATAGGACTAGAATGTCTTCTTGAAATCAACGAGAAGATATGTCCAAGGTTCATAATGGAATTCTTCCGTCAAGTCGAACTCGTTCGTAACGAGGATCGCTCTTTATCTCTTTGGTTTTATATCAAAAACCAAAAGTTCACTTTAACCCTTGGGCATTTTGCTCACATCCTCTGGATTCCAAATCATGGACAATGTGCCTTCACTGAAGATTGGTCTCTTCATTCTCTCTTCAACTTTCGTGAAGAAAATAGTCCATATTGTTCACACATACCCTCCCCGGAAGATTTAAATCGCATAATATGCAAACCTCGACCATATTACTCCGATCCAAACATTATCTTTACAAGGGATATCCGAGAAGAGTACAAGCCTCTTGCACTCATCCTACGTGAAAATGTTTGGAGTCTTAGGGGAAATCGAGAAATTCTTCCCGCTTGTTGTGCTCAAATGTTGTACTGTTTGCTAACACAACAACCATACAATCTCGCCTACTTCTTCGCAAGGCGAATTGCAAATCTTCAAGGCTCCAAGAATAAACTCATCCCTTATGGAATGTTCTTGACACGCCTCTATCATAATGTTATGCACTTCCATCCTCAATTTCAAAGTCCGTTTACGTACTTGTGAACAAGATGATGGAACCGCTAAACATATCCCTCATGAAGACTTTCTTCATTCTTGATTCCACCAACACTCATCAATCACTTAATGATCCTCCTAGCGAAAACACTCAAGGAAACTAATAGTATTTCAAAATAGGATCAAATCTCTTGTACTCGTGCTTTATCAATGTAATCCAATTTCCTTCATGAAATAAAACATTTGATATCTTAGTATTTAGAACTCTCTTTAGACTATCCTTGAGATATAATGCATTTTCAAGATCATTACATACCTTTAGTAAAGGTCTGGCAGCGAAAGATGGGGATCCTAAAAGTTACACTAGACGGATCCCTACTCTTAGGGAACCATGGGATCCAGCAGAAAATGCAATTACAAGCATTGTATTTCAAAGACATTCTTAGAATACCTCACACTAACCTAAACATAGTTTCTTAAGGCACAACCTGATCTCTAGGATCATCTAGCTTCAATTGACATTCTAAATCTTTAGTGTCATCCTTGTTCATCCATTGGTACTCTTGAAAGTTCCAAATCCTTCCACAAAAGACAATCATTAGCTACATCATTCATTACCTTCAAGTACCCAAGCATCCCTTCATTTAAAACACTTAGGAGGACTGAAACACTCAAGATGATATAGGTCTTAGATCTTAGAAACATCATTTCCAATCTTTCATAGGCTGGCGAGAGCGGATCCCTAGGATTAGCCTAGACGGATCCCTCGAGGAGAGGAACCGTGGGATCCAGATGACAGTATAGGTCAAATCTTGCTAAAGCAATCATTTCAACTCATCTTCCTAACTCAAACACTCCATCTCATCTTAAATGAGTTCCTAGATCAGTACAACCTCTGAAGTTGACTCTTGTGCATGTCAATCATCACATTCCAATGAATCCTAGTGGCTTGAAGCTTAAATGCACTTGCCAAATCTCTTAGTTTATAAACCACCTTATTAGGACCTCCATAGTCATCACTTTCATCCCAACTTTCAGCTCTTGCAAACTCTTGAAATCATCTCATCATGAGGAAAACCCCAAGTAGTAACTTATCCACCAAAGAACCACCCATGAAAAGAGCTCGTGTTATACACGAAATTTCCTCAACCGAATCATCTCCCATCAAACCAACAAATGATAGAATTCTTCATCATCCAATCAAACCAATTCCTAAAAGGATAGTACCCACAAAACTACCTATGCCAAACACCACCATACCTCCTAGGCCAAACAATATCAACTCCACCAAACCATCACCATTGGTTCCTAGAGCTATTTCATTTACATCCCCACTATCATCACCACACCTCTACAATTTAGAGGACTTGCCTCCTAGGCCGTCTCATCCGCTTCCGACGACAACATACTCCTCATTAGGAGGAATAATGGTTCAAAATCAAGGTGTTGAGTCAACACTTGCTCCGCCTTCCTTCTCGGCGTTTCCATCATATAATCCCATTTGGATTATGACAAATCATCTAAATCAACCACCCGACCATATGGAAGTTGACACTTCTCAACCACCACCATCATTCTTGGTTGAGTCATTCTTAAATGCACCTCCACCAATCCCTCCATTGTTTGAAGCTCCACAAGCCGCTTCACTTGATCCTTTGAATCAAGCCATTTCATTTCATCCACCACCACTACCTAGCCATGACAAAGATTGCTATCATTGTCAACATGTTGAAAGTTTGATACATGAAGTACGAGAAGACCAACGTTTCATGTTCTATCATCTCCTCGAACGTTTCGACGAGATTAAACCTAAACAAAACTTGAGCTAGAAGATTATAGTGGTGTTTTAGCTTCAAGCGTTAGGGGATCTAGAAATTCCTAGTCATGTATTGTCTATTGTCTTGTTTTTAGAGTCATGTATATCATAACTCTTGTTTATTAAATGGAATTACATGCTACTTGCTATATTTCGGAGTATGTGAGTATACTATATAATCCATATTTTTTTTTAGTATTAACATTTCTTGTTATACCAATCTTTGCTGACTTTATTCATCAGACAGACGGATCCCTCAGATTTGCCTAGACGGATCCCTACTAGGAGGGAACCGCGGGATCCGTGAAACAGAAAGCTTTGTTTCTACTAACTTGGATAACATTTGCAGGAAATTGTGAATTATACTTGCTTTCTAACCTTTGTTTTGTAGTTATTCAATTTACATATGAAGACTTTGACATCCTAAAGCTAGGGGAGCTTTATGTCAAAGCAATACATTGCAAAGTACTTGCAATACTAGGTTTACATTTCGTGACATCCCTTTGCAATAATCAAAGGGGAGCAAATTCGTCTCGTAGACGATACCTTTTGCAAACTTATTTGCAAACAAACTAGATTAGTATCATTTATTGGCCCTTACATAGGGATGGACTCGTCAAGGGGAGTAAAGGCGAGATCCTTCCCGTTATTTGCTCTCTATTTCTTTTAATTTTTTCTTTCACATGTTTTTCTTAAAAACAATGTGTTACCTTCCTTCAAACACTTTTTGTTTCGACAAAAGGGGGAGAAGAAAGTAAAACTACAAATTCAAACTTTTACGAATTTTAGTTTTCCTTAAAATAATTTTATGTTTTGTCATCAACAAAAAGGGGGAGATTGTTAATACAAATAAGCCGTAAAACGTTTATTTATATTTTACGATCTTCTAATGTTTTGTCGATAACAAAAGTAAAATCATTTTAACGAAACAAATAGAGTACGTAAATAGTTTGAGTTAATAGTTTTCTAACACACTTACGCTTTCACATAAAACACTAAAACAAGTATAAGTGATTTTATGATTTAGATACATATGTACAACAACTAGTGTTTACATATAGGGTTAAACATATACTTAAACTAAGTATACTAAAATGGGTAAAAACTAAGTGTATACTAAATGGGTAAAATACTAGCAAATGGTTTTGACCCACAACCCATGGTTTTATATATACCACTTAACCAAGTTCATTGTATCTAGAAAGAAAACCATGGATCAACCCATAACCCATAACCAAAAATACCCATGGGCAAAGAGGAGCGGACCACGGATCCCTAGCTTTGTGCTAGCCGGATCCCTTGTGGTAGGGATCCGTCGGATCCGGGGAACAGTAAGATTTTTCCTCTATAAATAGTGAGCCATTTCTTCATTGTTTCTCACCCCTTTCAATATACTTTCTCCCTGAGTTAAATCTCACTAACCTTAGATCCAAGAGATCTATGTTTGTAGTTTTGTTTTTGTGTGATCTTTTAGGTTCCTCTTAAAGGCAAGATCACCACCTTTGAAGTCGAGCAAGCTCAAGTCCATGAGTTGCCATGCTTCCTCATCATCAAGGCTACTGAAGTCTTCTTGTTGATGATTCCTTCTTTCTTCAAAGAAGTGTAGTGTTGAAGACATTAGTGAAAGATGTCTCAAGAGTCAAGACGAAGATATTAGTGAAGGGTATCTATCGTCTATAGTATAAAGCACTTGTGGTAGGTGCTTGGAAGTCAAGACTAAGAAGCATTAGTGAAAGGTGCTTAGAAGTCAAGACAAAGAAGCATTAGTGAAAGGTGCTTAGAAGTGAAGACACAAGACATTAGTGAAAGGTGTCTTGTAGATCTAGTCAAAGGCATTAGTGAAAGGTGCCTTAGATGTACATTCGATATGGTGTGTTTAGATGTACAAGATAGACTAGTTTTAGATCCAAGGATATTGATATCCTTGATGATGTTGTAAAGGAGTAGATCTCCTTTGGGATTAGTCGTTGGTGTAGTGTGGTAGTAGTTCCTCCATTGCAATGGAACTAGGTGCTTAGCCTAGTACCTAATAAAGGGTAGGCGACGTTGTGAAGGTGTAGTTCACCTAAGGTGTGAAAGAACTAGGTACTTAGCCTAGTACCTTATAAAGGGTAGGCGACATTGTGTAGGTGTGGTTCACCTTGGAGTGAAAGAACCCGGTGGTTAGCCTAGTACGGAAAAAGAGTAGGCGACGTTGTGAAGGCTTCTCCGCCATAAGGAGATTGGTGTAGTGATTACGAACTCTCGAGTAGGTGACTCGGGGAGTGGAGTAGGTCAAGGAAGGTGACCTTGTAGCCGAACCACTATAAATACTTGCGTTGTGGTTTTGTGCTTCTTACTCTAATCTTTTCATTACTTACCTTTACATGTTTGTTTATCAACATCCAACACACACATCCAAATAGATTGACATAAGTCGATCTAAATAGATTAAAAGGAAGTTTTAATTGGTAAAACTATTCAACCCCCCCCCTTCTAGTTTTCCACATCTTTGCCATCAAGCAATTTTGGCAGTCAGTAACTGTAATAACTCTTGATGATGGGACTATTGCTTTAAAAGCAACCATTGATACGTTGGATTATACAGTTACCGAGGAATCACTCAGAAGTTATCTTCAATTGGCTGATGCCTCAGGAACTACTATGCTATCAAATGATGAACTTTTGAATGGACTTCAAAATATTGGATATCCTACTGATGGCTCTTTTACTTTCTGGAAAAGTCACTTTACTCCTAAATGGCGTTTTCTTGTGCACCATCTTTTACACTGCTTGAGTTCTAAAAGTGGTGATGGGACCAATTTGGAAGCACTATTGCTTCTGCATTGGTCTGTCTATCCATTGGTAGACTCTTCAACTTTTCAAAAATGATTTTTTATGCCATGGTTGCACATACCAATAAAGAGAAAAAGTTTTTAATGTATCCCATATTTTTGCAAATAATTCTTAATGTTGAAACAGCCAACAAGCAACAATACATTGATGTTGCTTTTACCAAAAAGATTTTTGCTAACATGAAAAGAGGCTTTGAAGGGGTTGACAGGCCTTTGTTTCCCGCTATGTTGTCTGGTGATACTAACCCTGTAGGTACATCTGCTGCTGCTGCGTCTGAGGCACAAGAGCAACCACAAGAGCCTGCACAAACGGTACCCACTCCATCACCACATAGAACACCCACATCATCACCTCAGAGGACATCAACACCACCATCACCACAAAGGACACCTACTCCACCTCCACCTTCCCCACCAGTATATGAGGAAGAAACACCAAAAATTCCTCACTCCAAACCTCCAACTCCCACTGCATCAGATCCAGCAACTCTATCTCAAGAGGAGCTCATTAGTCTAATTCCTCAACTTCTGACAAGAATTGAAAGATTGGAAAAGGATCTATAGAGGTCATCTAAAGCTCAAGCTGATCTTTGTGATTAGATTAGTTCAGAAAGTCAAGAAGTTGGAGGCAAAGTTCAAATCTAAAGGCATAGAAATCACTGATTCTGAAGGAAAAGAAAATTCTTCCAAACAGGAGAGGAATATAGAGGAAGAAGGGGGGTCAGAGTTCAAAACTCCAATGAAATCTTCTGAGGAGACCATCAGTCCACAAGGTCGAGAAGCAGATAAAATCTTCGCGAAGAGTTTAAGTCAGAAGAAAAGAAAATCAGAGAAAGAGGCTACAGGTTCTGAAGTTAATTCTGGTGGTTCTTCTGCAGTTAAGTCTGGTAACGATTTTGAGGTTAAGTCTGGCAATGATGAAGTTAGGTCTGCCAGTGAAAATGTTAAGTCTGGTGAAGAAATTCCTCAAAGAGAAGGCAAGGGAATACTGCAAGAGTCTCCTAAGCCCAAAAGGACCAAGAGACAGATCTTGGAGGATGAGGCAAGTATGGCAGAGATTGCCAGGATTAAAGTTGAGGAAGAAGCTGCTACAGCCAAGCGTGAAAGACAACAAATGGATGATGAATATTTGGCTAGAACCTTGCAGCAACCTCCAGTATTAACTGAGGAGCAGCAGAAAAGACAAGCTGAGATTTTAGAGTCTGCTAAGTACTACACTGATGAAGATTGGGATACTATTAGAGCTAAGCTGGAGGTAAACAGGGAAATTTTACCAGACATTAGTGCTGAGGACTTTGCAAGAAAGATGGTTGACATGATCAATGAGAAGAAGAGGCAGCTTAGATAACAAAGGTACAGGGAAAGGAAAAACAAGCCTCTCACTAAAGGAGAATAGAGGGAGTATATGATCAACTTCATCAAGAGTCAGGGACATCCTAGCTGGAAGGTTACTCAACTGAGGAAGCTGACATCTGATGAATTTAAAACAAAATTTGTGAAGGTGATTGATCAGGTCAACGGGTTTGTCCTAATGGATTCTGAGATGGAAGCTTCTAAGGTCAAGAGAAAAGGGTTTAACCTTCAGTTTGAAGAAGCCAAAAAGCAGAAAGTGGAAGATGTAACACCCCAACCCGACAAGGGTAAAGATATCACAATACGGTTTCATATCAGAACTTTAATAACTATACAATAGCGGAAGCCTTACAAAAATATTCAAAAAGAAAACATAAATAACTAAACTTCAAAATAAATCTAAGTTCTCTATGGCAAAGTCTTGCTCTCGTCTATACTCTCAAACCCAGGATCAGGCTATCCCACAAGCTTATCTTGAACGCTTAATACTCTTGGCCAGGAAAGAAAAGTGCGGTGAGCTTACAAAGCCCGGTGAGCAGATATAACGAAACAAAACAAATATCACGAATAACAAAATACAATGAAATAATAGCGAAGGATCTTTTCGGGATTCGGAAGCACAAATATCTGAAGTCCAAACGAAACACATAACAAATTAAACAACCAAACACTTAGCATATCAAGAGCAAATAGATTACATATAAACCAAACGAAAAGTCTAAGACTAACAGAACACTTACCAACAAATAAACATGGCATTCAACAGATTAATTAACCTTCACTTAACACATTTAAAACATTAAAGCAGCGGCGGAAAATAGCATCCAAATCATGGCGTCTCACAAACAAATAGAACATATTAGACAAACTATAATTAGAAAGACCAAACAAGTCATAGCATAACCATTAGCAATTATCCAAACAGATATCATAAGCTAAACCGGTCCTCGATCAAATCCTAACATCAGCAAAGTTCAGACATGGCAGGTCACATAGGCAATAAAACACTAACGTATAAGCAAAGTTCCCAAAATTAACCGATCAAAGCGATACATATTAAGCTTATAGAATATTATCTATCACACTAACACATTCATCTCATAGATTAACGGATCCACATAACGATAAATTAACATAATATCGGATGGCGACATACGAATCATATTTAAACATATTAATCATATCTTAGCATAGCAGACGGTAGTCACACAAACATCTGAAAACATAAACATGTATAATAACATATAAGCCCAGCACATAATCAGGAACACTTAACATACCAAAACATAATCAGAATACTTATCATATAATTAGCAAATACAGATTTAGTTAACTACCTCGAGCCCAGAACATATCCGATACATCATACTTATCTGACGAAATAATCTCGAAAATAATTTGGAGTAGCTAGCTCGAGTTGTGAAGGCAGCGTATTGCACACGACATCATTCACCGAGACAAATCATATCGGATAACAAATCGGATCTAGGATGCATCCATACGCCTACAGACGGATATTGGCCATAACATATACTTGAGCTCATAAGCAGATAACAGAAAGGGGCGTGGCGAACATCACTCTACTGCCCTAGAGTCATATCGAGAGGTGCATCACGATACGGACATGGAACCCCCATGACTAGTTATATTTGGCTCGGGTGTCAACTAAACTTAGGTCAAACAGATTGTCATAAATGACACAGATCATAATTCATCATAAAGGTCACAAATAACTTATCAGATAGTTCATATCATAAGGTTCATATTCAGATATTCAGAAATCATAAGTTCATGTCATAGTGGCATGTCATATATTCATAAGCGAAGTTCATATTCGAAGTTCATAATCAACCATAGCAAAGTTCAACAAATGTATATATCAGAGTCTTCCTAACATAAGTTCACATCAGATATTGTATAGTTCACTAGAACATAGTTCAGATAAGTAACAGATCAAACATTCAGAAAAGGGTTCATAGCAATGGCATTGGAAATCCTAATAAGTATAATAGAAAAGCGAACGAAAAGAACATCATACGGAACCTTCTTGAAAAGGTCAGAATATCTGTATGATAACGCAAGTGTCTTAAAGTAAGACAGAATATCCGTACCTTAAAGCAATTGAAAGAAAAGTAACGAATGTAGGAATATGAGGATGTAACGTCGCGTCTCCTTCAACGAATCTACACGGATTATGATTTATTTAATATTTATTAGAATCATTAATATTATAACGGATCTATCGCATTAATACTTTTAGAGTTGTCAGAATATTCTCATTTTAGTGACAGACGAAATTACAACATTTTAAAGTATAAATCATTTATTAGTCAACTCCCTATTTAGGTTCTAGGGTTTCCCATACTCTTTAAATATTACTAAATACGCATTAAATTCACATGTTACTTCTTTTAATGATTTCCCAATTTAACCTAGAACGTAAATGATAACAAACCGAAATTAACTTAACTCATGCGTGTCTTTACAAAATCAATTTACACTTGTTGAACCCATAATCACTCAGAATTACAAATCACACCCTTGACATCTTTAAGTTCACAATCTCACCTTACTTTATCAGATTTTACACTTTTAACCCAAAGGTTTTAGAATTTACAAAACGTACCCTTTTAGTTAAATAAAATTCGAATAGCCCTTTAAATATCCAAAATTACATGTTTAACCCCCACACTTATTTTTATACGTTTAGTACCTTTATTTTACAGTTCAGAAAAATAACCTTTAAGTTTCAATATTTACAAAACCAACCCAAAACTTTTATTTAAAAACCGATTAGGGCATAATTCAAAAGCAAGCCCTAAACCTAGGTTAAACCAATCATTAATTCATCATTACTACTTCATTAATTACCTTCAATGATTACAAGAAACCCTAGTTTATGCAAAACCCTAATCGCACCTTTTTAAAACCTTTCCTTTTTATGCTTTTCGAATCAAGAAAACCCAAGACAATTCACACAAGCTTCGAATTCATGATTATGCATTTTATTCAGGTCTTATAACATGTAATAGCTTCTGGAAAAATAGATTCATGATCTCTAAAAATATTATAAGCTAAATCGTTATTTGTGTACGCTTTTTAGGGTTTTAGTTTTCGAATAATTTCATACGACATATAAATCATGCATGGCTAATTTTTATGTGTTATATACGACTTATAGGACTGAATTCATCATTAGGAACTTACCCTTGATGAGCTTGAATTGTTAAAACAAAAGAAGCACAAAACCCTTTATGTAGAAACCCTAATTGCTTCAAAAACTAACCACGACTACAACAGCAACTTTGGAATTCGATCACTATTTTTCCCACCTTGTTTACCTTCAATCTTCTCCAAGAAAAATGGTCCCAACCTCTGGAAACTGGAATTCGATTTATTAGGGGTTTTGGAGTCGGTTTAGGGTTAATCGGCATAAGGAATTATTAGGGACCGAATATATGTATATATATACTTGAGTTATTATTTTTCTTGTGGGCTTAAATATGTATTGGACTCAAAATAAATGGTCTTTTAATAATATAAATTATATTGGGCTTTTATTTAGTTTTATTTCTTTTATAAACTATTTTAATATATTCGGTTATTAAGGAAAATACAAAATTAAATTTTAATAAATTATAATCTATAAAATTTAACTTTACAAAGTCATTCAAAATGGATTTGGATCATATGTGATTTTTCTTATAAGTCTTACGAATTTACATAGCTCATTTGGTATTATGTTTATTTAATTATTCTTACTTTTGATCATAAGGGTATTTTGGTCTTTTGTGAATTTTAGAAATTCAGGTATTACAATTTCTTCCCTCTAAAAGAAATTTCGTCCTCGAAATTGAACAAGACGGAATAGTACGGCGACAAATGTGGATTTCGAAACTTCATGGAATATATGACGAATGCTAATCGTATACTTATTAAAGTATTAGCAGTAAAAGATGAGATAAAGAAAATTCAAAAACACGCTCTAACTTACACAGGTATCAAATGATGAATACTATCATATGCATAGATGGAACGAATCCTAACGGTCTACTAATCGCAGGAGTATGTGGACACATACGATCTAAGGCGAGCATAACAATCTATAAGGTAACACAGGTAATAACAACTTCGGATCCCAATGATACAAAACTTATACGAAACAGATACCGACGAAAATCTCACAATTAAATACCGAGTCTCAACCCAATATGAAGAGTACCAAATAACTAATACAAGGCAAATCCATACATCTATCAACCACAGGCATTTCCCAGACGTTGTATACTTTCAATAAGTTCAGATTATATGATCTCGGTATTATTACGTTGATCAGGCGTCATAATACTTGCATCATATAACAAGTTCTTATTGTCACTATACTTGGTCTCGGGTCATGACACAACACATAGCGAATATCATAGCAAAACAAACCATATAGAGATAATATACAGATAACAAATAATCCTACTACAACAGGCCAAAACCACATGAGTATACCATCATAATGGTCATACCTGAACAAGCGATAATAAAACAACATCATATAGAAAATAAATAGCAGACGAAACTTATGAGGACTAATGGAAACTCAACGAATCTATCAGAAAGAAAACAACGAACAGGAACTATATTATCAAATTTTGTTTATTCCATTAATCAAACAAAATTTTCAAAATCGTCAAAAGATGTACTCCCAAAATAAAATTCAATAACCTAAGATTCAATCGTCGAACGAAACAAAAGGGACCTAACCCAAAATCAATGTCAAAGCTTCTCATAACGAAGGCAACTAATCAGAAGAGAAATTCCTATTCTTGTGTCGGATTGAACCTACTAGTAGCCGTAGACTCCGTTTCCGACTCTACCTCGTACTCTTCCTTGGGTTCCTCTTCTTCTTCTTCCTCCTCGCTTATCCACCCGTTCTTGTTTCCTTCAGGCTGTGGTAGGAAGCCACTAGCAAAGCCACCTTTACGCTTCCTCTCTTCCTCCTCTGGCACACGATCCACGAAGGCATACAGATCGCGACTCTCAGCTCGTCCTACTCCTTCATCCTCAACGAACTTAGGGCACCTATCATGATATGTAGTAGTGAAACCTTCGTTGTCAACCACCTTAGTTTCATATTCTTCCACCACCTCTCCGTCAATGGTCCTCAAGGTCGACTTCTCCTCGATGGTACATGGCCACATATTGGTAGGAACTTTTATCCTCTTATTAGTCCTCTTCACCTTACCATACCTCGTGCAACCCTTAGCATAACAACATGTTTCACCTCGTCTTCTCCTTAGATTGTCTAGCAGGTCCTTGATTGCTCCTATCAGACGAACTAGAGCGACGGGGAATAACCATCTAAAAGGACAATCAACTATTAGCAAAGTCTAAGTGCGGTAGGGGACGAAAGAAAGTATGCGAAGGGAAATCCTAAATCTACCCAATCCTCACGGTCATAGCCTAAGCTCTAAGGGTCCTAAAACACGGCTCGATACCATAAATTGTAACACCCCAACCCGACAAGGGTAAAGGTATCACAATACGGTTTCATATCAGAACTTTAACAACTATACAATAGCGGAAGCCTTACAAAATATTCAAAAAGAAAACATAAATAACTAAACTTCAAAATAAATCTAAGTTCTCTATGGCAAAGTCTTGCTCTCGTCTATACTCTCAAACCCGATCGGCTATCCCAAGCTTATCTTGAACGCTTAATACCTGCAGAAAAGAAAAGTGCGGCTGAGCTTACAAAGCCCAGGGAACAGATATAACGAAACAAAACAAATATACGAATAACAAAATACAATGAAATAATAACGAAGGATCTTTCGGATTCTAGCGGAAGCACAAATATCACGAAGTCCAAACGAAACACATAACAAATTAAACAACCAAACACTTAGCATATCAAGAGCAAATAGATTACATATAAACCAAGCGAAAAGTCTAAGACTAACGAACACTTACCAACAAATAAACATGGCATTCAGTTAATTAACCTTCACTTAACACATTTAAAACATTAAAGCGGCGGAAAGAATGAAAATAGCATCCAAATCATGGCAGTCTCACAAACAAATAGAACATATTAGACAAACTATAATTAGAAAGACCAAACAAGTCATAGCATAACCATTAGCAATTATCCAAACAGATATCATAAGCTAAACCAGGTCCTCGATCAAATCCTAACATCGCAAAGTTCGGACATGGCGGTCACATAGGCAATAAAACACTAACGATAAGCAAAGTTCCCAAAATTAAGCTGATCAAGCGATACATATTAAGCTTATAGAATATTATCTATCACACTAACACATTCATCTCATAGATTAACGGATCCACATAACGATAAATTAACATAATATCGATGGCACATACGAATCATATTTAAACATATTAATCATATCTTAGCATAGCCGGTAGTCACATAAACATCTGAAACATAAACATGTATAATAACATATAAGCCCGGCACATAATCGGGAACACTTAACATAGCAAAACATAATCAGAATACTTATCATATAATTAGCAAATACAGATTTAGTTAACTACCTCGAGCCCAGAACATATCCGATACATCATACTTATCTGAAAATAATCTCGAAAATAATTTGGAGTAGCTAGCCCGAGAAGTTGTGAAGAAGCGCGTATTGCACACGACATCATTCACCGACAAATCATATCGGATAACAAATCGATCTAGGATGCATCCATACCCCTGACAGCAGGATATTGGCCATAACATATACTTGAGCTCATAAGCGAGATAACAGAAAGGGGCGTGGCGAGAACATCACTCTCTGCCCTAGAGTCATATCGAGGTGCATCACGATCACGGACATGGAACCCCCATGACTAGTTATATTTGGCTCGGGTGTCAACTAAACTTAGGTCAAACAGATTGTCATAAATGACACAGATCACAATTCATCATAAAGGTCACAAATAACTTATCAGATAGTTCATATCATAAGGTTCATATTGAGATATTCGAAATCATAAGTTCATGTCATAGTGGCATGTCATATATTCATAAGCGAAGTTCATATTGAAGTTCATAATCAACCATAGCAAAGTTCAACAAATGTATATATCAGAGTCTTCCTAACATAAGTTCACATCAGATATTGTATAGTTCACTAGAACATAGTTCAGATAAGTAACAGATCAAACATTGAGAAAGGGTTCATAGCAATGGCATTGGAAATCCTAATAAGTATAATAGAAAAGCGAACGAAAAGAACATCATACGGAACCTTCTTGAAAGGTCGGAATATCTGTATGATAACATAAGTGTCTTAAAGTAAGACAGAATATCCGTACCTTAAAGCAATTGAAAGAAAAGTAACGAATGTAGGAATATGAGGATGTAACGTCGCGTCTCCTTCAACGAATCTACACGGATTATGATTTATTTAATATTTATTAGAATCATTAATATTATAACGGATCTATCGCATTAATACTTTTAGAGTTGTCAGAATATTCTCATTTTAGTGACAGACGAAATTACAACATTTTAAAGTATAAATCATTTATTAGTCAACTCCCTATTTAGGTTCTAGGGTTTCCCATACTCTTTAAATATTACTAAATACGCATTAAATTCACATGTTACTTCTTTTAATGATTTCCCAATTTAACCTAGAACGTAAATGATAACAAACCGAAATTAACTTAACTCATGCGTGTCTTTACAAAATCAATTTACACTTGTTGAACCCATAATCACTCAGAATTACAAATCACACCCTTGACATCTTTAAGTTCACAATCTCACCTTACTTTATCAGATTTTACACTTTTAACCCAAAGGTTTTAGAATTTACAAAACGTACCCTTTTAGTTAAATAAAATTCGAATAGCCCTTTAAATATCCAAAATTACATGTTTAACCCCCACACTTATTTTTATATGTTTAGGACCTTTATTTTACTGTTCACAAAATAACCTTTAAGTTTCAATATTTACAAAACCAACCCACAACTTTTATATAAAACCGATTAGGGCATAATTCAAAAGCAAGCCCTAAACCTAGGTTAAACCAATCATTAATTCATCATTACTACTTCATTAATTACCTTCAATGATTACAAGAAACCCTAGTTTATGCAAAACCCTAATCGCACCTTTTTAAAACCTTTCCTTTTTATGCTTTTCGAATCAAGAAAACCCAAGACAATTCACACAAGCTTCGAATTCATGATTATGCATTTTATTCAGGTCTTATAACATGTAATAGCTTCTGGAAAAATAGATTCATGATCTCTAAAAATATTATAAGCTAAATCGTTATTTGTGTACGCTTTTTGGTTTTAGTTTCGAATAATTTCATACGACATATAAATCATGCATGGCTAATTTTTATGTGTTATATACGACTTATAGGACTGAATTCATCATTAGGAACTTACCCTTGATGAGCTTGAATTGTTAAAACAAAAGAAGCACAAAACCCTTTATCGCCGAAACCCTAATTGCTTCAAAAACTAACCACGACTACAACAGCAACTTTGGAATTCGATCACTATTTTTCCCACCTTGTTTACCTTCAATCTTCTCCAAGAAAAATGGTCCCAACCTCTGGAAACTGGAATTCGATTTATTAGGGGTTTTGGAGTCGGTTTAGGGTTAATCGGCATAAGGAATTATTAGGGACCGAATATATGTATATATATACTTGAGTTATTATTTTTCTTGTGGGCTTAAATATGTATTGGACTCAAAATAAATGGTCTTTTAATAATATAAATTATATTGGGCTTTTATTTAGTTTTATTTCTTTTATAAACTATTTTAATATATTCGGTTATTAAGGAAAATACAAAATTAAATTTTAATAAATTATAATCTATAAAATTTAACTTTACAAAGTCATTCAAAATGGATTTGGATCATATGTGATTTTTCTTATAAGTCTTCTGAATTTACATAGCTCATTTGGTATTCTGTTTATTTAATTATTCTTACTTTTGATCATAAGGGTATTTTGGTCTTTTTGTGAATTTTAGAAATTCAGGTATTCTGAGAAGAAGTAGTTGAAGTAGAAAAGGTTGAGGATAAGCACATTTTTGTGAAGAACGAGGAAGAAGATGAAGTCAAAAAGCCTATCATCAAGTGGACTAGAAGGAAATCTCAAAGAAAGAAACCCTCCAAGAAAGAAAAGACTGAATCAAAGAAGGAAGTGGAGGCTTATATGGAGGACAAGGTAGAAGAGACTCCATCCT
Organism: Chrysanthemum makinoi; assembly: GCA_910596185.1. Taxonomy (NCBI): domain Eukaryota; kingdom Viridiplantae; phylum Streptophyta; class Magnoliopsida; order Asterales; family Asteraceae; genus Chrysanthemum; species Chrysanthemum makinoi. The sequence goes on along the minus strand of OU343218.1, from coordinate 31,065,338 downwards.
CGGGTACTATCTCTAAGGGTCCAGTGGCGGCAAAGATTGCTAATATCAAAATCATCAAGACTGGCAACAAGGCATCTTATCAAGTAGTAAGGGAAGACTATACCAGTACTGTATATGTTAATTTTCCAAGCTTGTTGTGTGATATGTCAAGGGATGACTTGAAGTGTTTGTATACACTAATGGTGGAAAAGCATGGTGAGAAGAGGCCTGAGGAAGAATATGAGAGAGTCCTTTGGGGAGATTTGAAAACCATGTTTGAGGAACCAGATGCAAATGATGAAATCTGGAAGCTGGCTTGTCAAGAACAAGTGATAAGATGGCGATATTTCCATACTTGTCAAGTGCATTGTCTGGTATTAGAAACTGCAAATATTTATATGCTAACAGAAGTGGAGTATCCACTTCCAAACAGGGTTTGCAGGATTATGCTTGAGAAGAAGCTGCTTGGTGAAAAAGGATGACGCATGTTATCAGCTTCTGAGATTAATTGAATCAAAAGCTCAACAACAAAAATTTTTATGTGTTTGAAAGAATTTTCTAACTGCTGTTGGGTAGGTTTTAAAAGTTGATAAATAAATGGATTTTGAGGGGTTTTCACTTGGTGAAAGTACTTTGTACTATCACAGGAAATGGTTATCACTTCACCATGTCTAACTCACACAAGAACTGACTAATCCATGAGCAAACGGATCTGGTAAAGATATCTCAAATCCGTTTATGACTGATAATTTGCCAAAAATTGTACGGTGCTCAACTCACCATATCTGTGTGGATGAAGAGTTCTTTACCCTTCTACAAGTTTGTTAGTCAATTAGGGTTTCCTTGGTGTATAAAAGGATCCTTAAGGTATTAGGTTAATGTACGAGTGGTAAGCATTAGCCTTTGAGCAAATTAATAGAAAATACGAAGTTGGTTATTTTGTGTTCTTCATATTTTGTGTGTTAAGATTCCGCATTAACACATCAAGCTTTTGCTAAGAGTTCTTCATATAGTAATTTGGATTTATTCAAGATTACTATTAGTCATTCAAGGCTACTTGGATCCATAAACTTTTGGACCTACAGTATGCTCATCGTCATCATCAAACACTTCTTTGTTATTTGGATTATAATCCAAATCCTCTGAACCACTCTCGCCACTGTCTTCTTAGGTTTCAGTATCCACCTCTAATTCTTTCACATTTGCCATAGGACCACCTACAATTATAAATCCATAACATTAACAACAAATGTACCTTCTTTAAAAACAAAGAACAATATTTAAGTAAACATAAAAATGCATTGTGTTCTTGCCGTATTGTGCAAAGGCAAGCAAGATCGATGTTATATAACTGGAACTATAAGTTAATGAGGATTTTATCTGAATAGGTGGTCGGTTTAGTGTGGTAACGAGTTAGGGCGGCGGAGCCATTGAGGACTGTACCTGAGATAAACGGGTATTTTAGTCATTTCATATGTATTTACACTTGACTAACGAGATAACTAACGGGCGTTAGCAAATAGTAGATCTCGGTGGCGTTTTTGCGAAAATATGGAACATTAATGTCGTTTTTGCAACACTTTTTGTCTCGGTGTATTTTTTGCGCAAATAGGCTTGTTTAGGGACCATTTTTGCAATTTACCCTATAATTAACTAAACACTCCGTATCTGAACATGTAATAAACTAGATGAGTACCCACGCCTAGCGGCAGATAATTAACGATATACGATATTGTGGTAAGTGTTTCGTAATATGCGATAATTTAACTGAAGAAAAATTTTTAACATGTATCAAAGAACATATAAAAATATTTATCGAAACTGAAAATAAAACATTACATCAATTATGAGATAACTAACAATGCACGTTACTCACCGTGTAAAATTTCTTAGTACATGACATTTAAGGTGTTGAATCCTCTTTTACCGAACTCTTTGATTGGCTTCACTTTATCCATCAAGGCATGAGATTTGACCCAATTAAAACAACTTCAAACCTAAAAAACTTAACAAAATATATACACAAGTTGTATAATGTATTTTGACCAAATTATTTCAGGAAACTTTGTATAATGTCTTTGAAATTAATGCGCGGAACAATCAACGACTAAAGCCTCAATCAATCGCCATTATTATAGCAATATTTGGAAACATATTTGTATTTAACGTATTTAATGCGCAAGAACAATAACAAAAAAAGAACCTGTGACTAAATAATAAATCGATACAATGTTTTGTGATTGTAAACATTCAAGTTATTTACAACAATATTCCTGTAATTTCAACTATATATAAATGTCAAAACAATATTTTTAAAAATCATATGGTCATTACACACATTTCAATATTTAACAACTGAGATCGCATATGATACACACACTATGAACTAACATAACAATAAAAAATAAGTTGTAATATGGTGCCTTATAAAATAGAATATGTTGATAAAATTTTAGAAATTATTAGTGTTAAGATTAAATAAATTAAAATTTGTCAAAATTTGTCATACATTTCTTTGACATTACATTAGTAAAATTTTTTTTTAAGGGAAATTACATTAGTAAAAGTTTTCAAAATTTGTCATACATTTCTTTGAAATTTTAGATGTGAATTGTTATGGTAGCTATTCCATTAAGGACAAATTCTTTGAATTTTTATATAGAAATTTTAGTTTGAAAGGAATTTTAGAAATTTAACATTATTCACTTTTTAAGTTTCAAAAATATGGATACATGCTTTGTATGTATAATAATAATAAAAAGTTGTATTGACTTTTCAATATTGAATATGTCGAATCTGTTTCCATTTAATATTAGTTTGCATTTTTAATGATATTTATATATATATAGTTAAAAAATTGATAAGTTAATGATAATTATATTAGATATGATAATTATTTCCTCAACATTCAACAATACATTAAAGATAATTGGTTTTAACATTGAATCTTCACTTTCAACTTTCAATTTTTAATTTTTATTTTCACCTTTAACTATTTTTTTATTTTATGTAGTAAAGATTAAAGCAGGTCCTGAGAAACGAATTCGAAAAAAGGCCCATCAAATTGGCCCAGAAAATATTCAACTAAGTGAGCTGCTAAACTTATTGTTTGACTTCAGCCTTCCCTAATTGCTTAATCTCATAGAGAGATTCGAATAGAAATATGATTTGCAAATATTGTACGTATTTTCACTAGGAAACAGATTGTATAAGCACTTTAAGCTGAATAAATATCTAATGCATGAGATCATGTGTATCAACAAAATTACAAATATGTGCAAATATGAGATCATTGCTTAGAGAGGACACTCTTATGGAAGATATCAAGTTATTTCACATTCGTAGTATTCCATTTGGTTGGATTAAATTTGGAATCCCAAATATGCTTTTTAAACTCTAGTTAACTTTTTATTAGCTTTTTATTAGTGAAGTTTAATATATAAATCAATTTACCTTTTTAAAAAAATATTAGAAGCTACAATTTTGACGTACCCCCATTTATTTATGAATGTCTTATGTTCGTATTTGCATTGTCGCGTATTTTTGGCCAAGCATTTTGAATCTCACTAGTCACAGTACAGATGAAAGTTGTTTGATTAGTATCGATGAAACTCATATAATTCATAGTCATAAACATAATAATACATCATAAAATAGCTAGCCATTTCCCTACTTGTTTGTTGCTATCAATATTATTCATTACATACAAATTCTTCCTCTATTTTAGGAAAGAAAGCCAAAATTACTGAAACAAGCAAAACAAGAATGGAAATAGCACAAACATTTTCACATCCAAAGCTTTAAACAAGAGTAATATTATATTTTTCCACCCAATCTCCCACAAATATTCTGAAAAAACATAACTTGCACAATCATATGATTTTCAAATTTTTTGAGACATGTCATATGATATGTGGATCTTATGTTTTTCTAAGAGAATTGGTAGTAAAATATAACATTACTCATGAAACAATGAAATTTAATCATTTTTTTGATTTTTTTTCTGAGAAAAGAAATTTAATAAAATTAGGAAGGAAAAAAAAAACATATTGTCATAGTCAATGGCATTGTGGATTTCTTCCTGGCCCACCATAGTAAAAGTATGTGCCCCATTGGTTGTTGCTAGAACTTTTAATGTTATAGCAATTTGTGTTTTCGGCTAAGGTTGATATGTCACGAGCCGAGATCAAACTGTTATCCGAATCCACGATCTCAAGATTTCGAAAATAACTTGCTTTGCCAAACCCATCTTCTGCAAAATGGCCCGACCCCATTTGTGTTGAAGTGTGCTCACCATTCGCCCGTGAATTCACCACTTCACCACCCCATTCAACCATCGTGGCTCGGTCAGCCAAGTGTGTGAATAGCTCAGCAGGCCAGTACCCTACTAGGGTATTTTCTCCGAAGCCCATCCACCAGTTTCCAACTTTTGGATCCTAGGATTGAGATTTTGAAATGCACAATACAGGAATAATAATAAGTCAGGGATACGTATCAGATATACAGGTTGAGTAATAATTCAAAATAAAAAAGAAAAAATATACAAGATCATATGACTGTTATATGATAGGTTAAAGCTCAAGCCTAATACACGGAAACCACATATTAGAAAAAATCGTACAGCTGATATCTAAAATCGACTAGTGCTCATGAGTCATGACTCATCAGCAACTAAAAGATCCAATTTTGATCATATTTACGGATATTAATTGCCATTTCTTATTAGAAACTAAATTATTACTGAGCACACCATTTTCAACAATCACAAAATCATAAAAAGGTTGTATATTAGTACCTTCCAAATTACAATGGTGACGTCAAATTGGCTTCCTTCGAAAGCAGATAACGGAGAAATGGCAGCTCCAATAGCTATTCGACTATTGGTCTGTACAAACCCCGAACACAACAAGTTGTAACATCCCGTTGCCTGATATGCGTCACTCTGCACCACATTCCATATAAATAATTTAACTCGCTGATCATCAATCCATATTAGAAAAGATACAACATGTACTGGTTATATGGTATAAACATTTACATCTTTAGAAAGATCTTATAACATCTTTAGATAGATCTTAATTTCTTTTAACCTTTTTCATAAACAACGATAGTAGATGCTCTAGTGGTAACTTGAACCTACATTAACTGTGAGTGTCATTATCGTTATTACTATTTTTATTATTAGGGGTAGTCATTGTATAACAATATTTGGACCACAAAGAATATTAAAGGAAGTTGAACATGTAGTGTTTTCCGATCGTAAATGTTCTTAAATGTGCTGTGACAACATGGAGGACCTTGAGACCCATCTTCTTGTACGTCCATCAGAATATCAGAAATTTACATAGCGTAAAAACTTTTCAATGCTTCTAAACGGTCTCTTAAAAACATATTGTATAATCAACTTTACATGCATGATCTAAGAAACCGATAGAGTTTGATGAGATTAAAACAAAAATTTTATTATTGCATGGTTCAAGACAATGTTAAGAAAATGTATTAGAGCAGGTCTACTAACTTTTTTAAAAATTATAGTGAGTTTGTATTATATGATTATGCAGAATAGTCAAGAGATTGCACTTGGAGAAGTTCATAACTACTTGTAATCGCGATTAGCTAAAACTGCATACGACACATTCTAAAAAGATCGAGAGAAGTATTACCGTCCAGTAAGTGAATAAACGGGGTCGACTGTCACCATAAAGCTCCGGACTGACCTGACTAGTATAAGAATCAAAGCTTAAATATTTCATATCCATATATATATGTGTTGTCATTTTCTACATATTATAAATCAAAATCAAAATTAATTTGACTACCAAAATTTATGTGTTGCATGTTACTTGTAAATGAGCACTAATCTTTAGTTCAGTAAGGTAAATATTAGTTTAAGTGGACGATTATAAATTCAAGACGTTATATTAAAATCGATCTAGTGAAATTTATTTCAAACATTAACGAATATTAAAATATTAAAACTCGATAAAGACACCAAGCCCAAACTTCTACGAGTTAAAAAGTCATCACTTGAATTTCTAAACGTCAAACAAATTGTTTAATTAGTACTGTAGTATTTTATACGGTCAAAATAAGTTGTTCGTTATGGATAAACAAAAATCTCCACCTTGGATAAACCCAATACACAAGTAAATTGCTCATTGACTAAAATTAGTAGTTTTCTTTATTTACTTTTGTTAAAAAAAAAAAAAACTTTATAGTTTTAGTTTATACGACCGTTCACATATTATAAAAAATATGTCATATAGACATTAAAATTTCGGTTACTAACAAACAGAAATTATAAGTAAAAGTGACGTAGGTTTATAAAAAAATGTCATTAAATATCAAAACTATAAGTTTTTTTTACCCACGCCTTCTCACTTGTGCCACTAAAAAGTCAAATACTGACAATTTTCTGTGTCACTAAACCTGTGTCGCCAATCAATTTTGTTACAGTGAAATTTCTACATTAAAAAAGATCATTCTACTTATGACTTGAGAATATAACTTTGGTGTTAAAATAAATAACTCTTAACAGAAAAAAACTTACGAAGTAGAATTAGTAATTTGATTTCAAACCCCCGCACCGAATAAATAAAAGATTGGTATATGTGTTTTCATATATATAATCATTTTATAAAGAAAAGAATCATGGTTTTATGAAATAAATAAAAAAAGAGAGAGTATAGAAGGGTGTGAGTGAGTGTACCTGCCAGCCAGCTTCGATGCTATTGAGATCAGAGCCATCGAAAGACCCGGAAAGAACCCAAATCTGGGATAGACTAAACTCATTTATCACCTCTATCTGCGGCTCCCACACGTTTATTGTCGCTTTTGCCCCGTATATCTCACTCGATGCCCCCGTGTATGCTATCGCATGCTACATCATATAATTAAACCAAATTACTACAATCCTTTATTTCATTTCAGGTTAATTTATCTATCTATGGTACGTATAAAGGACGAAGCATATTTTTTAAATTTTATTGTTGAAATTTTTAACAAATTAAAATTACTAGAATATCCTCGATTGATTATCTAAATAAACAGCACAATGTCATTCAATGTCTTGATCTAGTTTAACACTATAATTACATCCATATTATTTTTTAAATAATATCATCCATATGTTATTATTTTTTCAAGTTACTTAAACCGAAACTCTTCACTATTCATAAAGTAAATGTCAAGCAAAGTCTACAATCCAAAAAATTGCTCGCCAAAAAATGTAATGTCGAAAGATATTTATTTGCAAAAATTTAGTTACACAGGTATGCGTCGCCGCAAAACGGGAAAACCTGACTAGAGTTGCATGATACATAATTACAAAATTGCAAATGACATGAGAGCAAGAAAAATGGTATCGTAACAGAATTTAAAAATTAATAGGATACAACGGGAAAAAGGTATGAATATGATATTGTTGATATCATGAAAAAAATTACATTACTACTATATAACCTTATACTCGATCTTTCATTTACAAGAGAAATTAAAATTATTTAAAGTCGATAATCTATGGTTTGCCTTTTATTTTTGATACATGATCTTGTAAATTACGTTTACATTAATTACATGTGTCAACTCAGATTAACTACTTGAAATGATAGTTCCTAAATTGTTGATTTGAATGTGAAATGAGAATATATTAGCTACAATTTTTTTTTTGTAGTTAATTGGCTATAACTTTGTGCTATAAATGTAAGGGTTCTTTTTTTTTTTTTTTTTTTTTTTTTTTTTTTTTGTCTTTAATTTTTTTCGTTCGGTACATGATTATTATTTTTTTATTTTTTTATTTTTTTTGAATATTTGTAGCCAATTAGCTATAAAAATTTAATGACTTTTTTCATTTGATCAAAGTTTAAAAATGACTTTTTCATTTATAAAATCTAGCTAAATTTATTGTGTTTAAAAAGCAAAAAGTTATTAATAACTTTTTGCATTGTGAATGCTCTAAATAAACTTATTAATCTACACTTTCCGTTTCAAAATATATGTTTATGTCTTTATTTTGAAATGTTTTAAAATAAATTTTCATTTAACATTTCAACCACTCACCAAAAGAAAATAAACTTGATATTTGATTAATGGATTGTGTCGCTAGTGGGTTTTTCAAAATTTGTGCATTTAAAGAATGAATTTATATATTGGGAAGGAAGGAATAACTAATAATTTTGTGATGATATGTGGCAAAATTATTGAGTATATAGAAGTAAGAAAATGTGTGAAACACTTGTCAAGTGATAAAATGAATAGGTTCATGCTTAGATCTATGAATTACACATATACAACATTACTCGAATAACTGGATCAAACTTTCCTTAGAATCATGATCAAATGAGAAATCTTTACGGTGACAAATTGTGAAATAAACATGAAAAATGCATTAGCTTGTGTTGATTTATAGTTTCTTGCGTAGAAATATCTTTTCTGTTTATTTATTACAAACGAAAATTCACAATGGTCACTTTAGTGTAAATTACTTCAATTTGTAAGCTTAATCAAAATTTAGACATTTATATGATATTTTGTAAATAAACAAACATTTTTACCTATGAAAAATCCGTAAAAAAGCATGAATCAAAGTTACAAATTGGGTTATTCATAATATCTCAAATTTCTGTAAATTTCACCAGAATTACTTAATATCAATTTGCAAAAGTTTTTTATTCATTTTATTTGTTTCCTTTTAATCTGGTGGACTTTATGTTAGATTTTCTTTTGAGCTAAAACTTATATATCATCGAATAATTTCATGATTTTAAGGTTTAAAATCGCCGTTCAAAAAAAATTTCATGATTTTAAGGTTTACCCTTTATTTATGACCAACTTATGTTTTAACGGGTTATTTTATTTTATTTCATTTTTCTCGCGTGGGAATAATTACATTGGATAAACCATATAAAAACATGTCGATACAGTTTACTTTGTATCGCTTCACTGTAAATGGTACTTTTGGATTTACATGTAATACCTTTAAATGTTGCTTAAGGATTTGAAATAGGAAAGAGAAAAAAGAATAAGAATAATGAATGGATAAAAAAGACAAGAACATCAAGCAGACTAGCAGAAGAAAATATGGATGTAAACTTGTCAGCTTGATGATGAAAAAGAAGAAAGAAAGTTATAAACTAGAAGAAAGGTTAAAAAAAGGGGTGGAATGATATAACTACACTACTGGAGAAGTCTCATCTTTTGTAACACTCCTATTTAATATTTTTATGTGATTCTAGTATTTTGCTAGAATGTTTAATAAACTCATTAGTAGCTACTCCTTTCGTTTCAAAAAGAGTGTTCATAAAAAAAAATTGTTAATTATATATATATATATATGTAATTAATACTAATTTTAATTGATAAAAAGTTATTTTTACCTTTATAATTAATATAAAAATTAAAGTGCAGTACATTTATAGAAAAGTTAATAAAATGCGATACATTTATAGAAAAGGAAACTGCATATGAAAATGGTAGAAGGTCAACTACGAAAAAAAGTCAATTACTTTAGTTTATACAAAGTGTCATTTTTGTTAGGGTGGAGTGTGAATAAACATTTTCACGTGCAAGCTTCTGATAGGTTTATATTGGTCAACTTTCTAAGTTACGTTATATAATCACTATCTCGAAATATATTTCTTGTTCTTTAAGCCATTTCAATATATGAAAAAGTTGGGTTCAAACTGTATACGGAGTATTTTATACACATTGTATAACAAAAAAAAAAAAAAAAAAAAACATGTGTATATGTAAGTTGGAAATATCGTACCTCATGGCCATTGCCACTAACGACATCCGGTGCATCTGCACGTCGAGCAAGCGGTATATTACTACGTTGTTTCTTGCCAAAGTCATACAACGAATTCGCTCTAAGGACGTCGTGGACCGTGCTTCGTCGCACTGGAACTGTCCCTTTGGGACACCGTTGACCTTTTCGATGCCACATTTGCCACGCACCCCTTCTTATATACCCTTCACTTTTACTGGTATTTGCGGATTTGACATTGGCATCTTCTTGTTCTTCCTTAGTCATTGCTCTCATTTTTGGCATTTCTGGTGGTTTTCTCTACATTAATTGATTATCCAATATAATAAATTAGTTCTTAAAAAAAAGAAATGAAGTATTTACTTTATATGGTTGGGAAGTAAAAGGTTGTTGGCAGTTGAAAGTTGAAATCCAAGAAGATACACATGAATGAAAATATGCCATGGTGATGGTGGCATAAAACTAAAAATATTTCAATTTAAGCTTAATGAAATATTACTTGTAACATAATTTGTGCAAGAAACGGAAAATGTATGTAAAATATGAGAATACAAATAAAGAAATTAAATTACCTGGATCTTGTGACCTTTTAGAAGAGGGTGATCAAAAGCTGGTTGCTTTCTTTTATGAACACAATCAATGATATCACCATCTGGACTCTAAGAAACACAAACAACAATTCATTGGTAAGTATCTTGAATATTTTGATAATGCCAATATATATGGAATGATTTTCCATGCATATGTAACTGGTTAATGGAGCTTTTAGTTACCTCAATAGAGAAAACTGGAGGCTTGTTAAGAGTATCCAAATGCTTCTGAATTCTTGCAAGTCTCAACTCTCCTACCTCTCTATATTTTGTGTAATTCAAACCCAAAACAGATCTACCACTATTGCAGTAAAAAACAACCAAGAGATGCAAAAGTAGGAGTCTCGGAAGCATAATTACACTAACTCAATACATGCCCAGAAAACAAGAAGTTTTAAAACAAGACAAATAAAACCTAATGTTCTCTCTCTAGAACAAGAACATTTACTAACAAAACTCACAAAAAGAATCAGGGCCAAGAACCTTTTAGTTAGAAATTTTTAGAAGAAAGAAAACAACTTTGAAAATGACACAATGTGGGGTGTGTGTAAATGCAAAGAAAGATGAGCACACACCTCAAACACTTATCATGATTGTTCTCCTGAAAACTCAATAAAAACCTGTATCTGTGTTTTGTGTTTGTATATGTGTATGTGTGAGAGAGTTAATGTAATTGTAATTATGATGATTCTTTGAATGAAAATGAAATTAATGTCATGCACCCAATTGAAAAAGAAATAGAAAAAAGATGGAAGAAAGAAGAGTGAAATTAATGGGGAGTAATTAAAACTCAACCTACCCACCATTTATATTTAAGCATACAATACTTAAATACTTCTATCCACCTCTCTATATGTGCCATTAATGTTTCCTTTCTTATATATTTAGTATTTACAGCTCTCATCCCAACTTTTCTTATTCTTTACAACCGAACCTTGTATACGAATCCATCTAAGCATTAAAGTCGTATCATAGAATTATCAAGTCCGACTATGCATGTTGCTAGTGATTACTTAATAAAATCTTATTCAATTAGTTATTAAAGAAAATTTAAAGTACGTTTATGATTATTTGATGTAGTTACCCATATTTTAAAAATTGTTCACCTAATGTTGAATGAAAGTTAGTGTGATGTGTTGTTTTTATTATTTGAATCAAGGATATAACGTCGCTTAGAAGAATTGTTATACCTGAAACTGCTAAACTACCAAACTCTAACTATACGAGTATTAAACAAAAAGGTAAAACATCCCTCTAATTAATCTACATGTTATTTTGTTTATTTCTCATAACGTTTGTCATTAGCCTTTCATCACTACAGCAAAGTGATATGTGCACATCTGAAACCACAATATATATAAGTTCGTATTTTAAACATTTAATCGAATTTGCAAAGTAACTGAAGTACTAAACGAAGACACTAAAGTAACCAAAAATTTGTAAGATATAGTTCGCTATACGTTGTATGTGCATTGTTTATTTATATATAGTTATTTTTATTTATTATTTTTTTTTAATCTTTTATATTTAAGAAATAAGATATATAATGGTGTAACTTTTTAATAAGCAACTTAACCACTTAATAATTTGTGTCTATGTTTTAAACGAGGATTTAAACCTAAGCATTGAGGAGGAATTTTATCAAATAGTATTGCATGCGTTGGAAGAGTAAATTTTCTTATGCGTATGACTTTCAATATTGTATAACATTTATGAAAGTTAGCTATTTGAGCTGGCATTGTTCGGAAGCCGACTTCAAATAGAGCTCGCATTGTAAAAATGCGTTTGGTTGATTTTTGTATTTTTTATTTTAAAAAAGGGGAGGGATGGTTGTGGATTACAAAAGAAAACAATTAAATTTTGTTTTGTTTTGTAATTTTCCTTGTTAAGTTAGGAAATAAGTGATTATGTGTTTTACAAAACATTTTGTTGGAAAATGCTTATTTGAACGCGATCTATGTTTTCCTTGTTTTTTAAAAAACATTTTATGAAAAACAAAGGTGTTTACCCCCAAATAAACGCATTAAATTTTAAATAAACGTGAACAACACATTTAATTTTGATTCTATACGTGAACAATCCAAGGCTTTTTGTCTAATGGGTTCAAGCTTCGCCAGAGGCATTTGTGAAATAGATAGTATAGAGTGTGAAAAATATTACCGTTAAAAAAAAAAAGGGGGATTCTATACGTGAACAGGTATAAATATGCATATTATTTGAACTTATTTTATGAGCCTTGATGCCAAATCAAATGTTTGGCTTTCAAGAAACCGAGGACGAGGAACTAGTTGCAAGTAACAAATATTATTTCATATTATTTGGGTGCACCAAATCTCTATGCTGCCTTGTGTTGTGTGGTGTAATTTGCTTTCTTGATGGTGTGTTGTCATTAGATTTCTTTGCCTCAAATTTACGTATGGACAAAAAGGTGTGAATTAATGTAAAAGGAAAGGTTTACAAATCTCTTTACCTTTCTAAACAACCCACAACTCCACATACAATCAAGATGTCTCAGCCTAACCAGACTGTTAAATAAGTTATGTACTACTTATGCAATTTAATTTACAAGATCGAGTATTTTTTTCTTAACTCATTCTAATAATAACAATTAACAAAATATTAATAAAATGGTAAGGGTCCGTTTGGTATACACCATTTGAAATGAAATAATGAAATGATACTTTAATTTAGTTTTTTGGTTGCATGTAGATGCCACTATTAGGGTACTGGCAACGCTCGCGGGATGGGGTTCGGTTTGGACAATGCCGATCGGCATGAGTGGTGCCTCGCAATCGGCATGAGGCGGCATGAGAAGAGAGACATCACAATCGGCAAAGTATCTTAGATTCTACATGGGAAAAAAATAGCTGTTATGGTGCATTGAAAGTCAAAAAATAGCCGTTAGGTGCATTAAAAAAAAATAAATCCCTTTTTTTTTCTCCCTATTTAAACACAATAACATCTCTATTTTTTTCTCAAACAATATCATTTCTATTTCACAAACAAAATGTATTCATCTTCATCTTCTTCATCCGATGACGAGTTAGATTTTTTATCCGACTCTTAGAGGGACATATTTTCCACCGTTCTACCATAGAAACCTATTTAGCCGTCACGATAGCATTGAAGACCTGGCTAGCTCTACGAAGACATGTTACCCGTTATAAATTGAAAAAGCTAGAAACTCTAATGAATGACTATTTAGTAGAAGAAACCCAAAGTTTCCCTCGATGTTTTTCGTGAAAGATTTAGTATGGATAAAAGCTTGTTTCTAAAATTGTAGGTGATATTGAAGCGAATTCGAATGGTTTCAAGTGTAACACCCCAAATTCGGTATATCTGCGATGGAATTAAGGTTGGGGTATTCTTCATGGAACACAGTCATAAATAATAGATAAGCGGCTCGAAAAGAGCGTTTAGATAAAACGATTATCATTCACTTATTTAAATCAGAGTTTTACAAAATAAAGGTCCCAACGGAAATACGGAATTACATAGTTTTATTCTTGTGAATGATAATAAAATGGGCGCCTTTTAAAGAAAGTCCATAGCCACTCCGTCGAGATCGTGCTCTAATTTCACGAGATAAAACATGCTAAAAAGTCAACACGAAGGTTGAGTGAATCCATAGTGTTTGAATAATAATCAGTTGAACACAAGATAGCGATAGTAAAATCATAATATTGCAGTACAATATATTGTCCAAAGTCTCATGACACGCAAACCTTAACACGAACGCGTCATAATAAATGACGTAAGTTACAAACATCATGGTGATGATGTGAGCAAAAATTCCCTCTGTAGGAGTTTGCCATTCTCATAGTATTCTCAAATAAAGTGCATTTGGTTACCTATCCGGCTAATACAAATGGGGCGTCAACTGCCAATAGATCTATTCACTATATTACGCGTTCACTGTAAGTGATTAATGGTTCATGATATGAGGTACTTTTAGTGGCATCAGTAGGTACTTAGACAATATCAATCGGGATAGCATCTGAGAAAAATACTTGTGTTCGGTTTTAGTAGCATGTATCTCCCCACAAGTTTTGAAAACAAATATGTAAAAGTGGGACTATGAACTCACATCTGTGTTATCGTAGTCTGGATGGAAAACAAATTAGATAATATGAACAAACTACTCCGAATCTCGACCTGAGTTGGTATGTCATGTATTTAGTATTTGTGTTCAAGTTTATGCGACGATAATGTTTTATTAATAATTAGTTAACATGAAGTCTCTTCAAAAATTAATAATACTTATCAAACTTATCTTTATGGCTCGAATGATCGTTAATAAATTTTTATCAAAACCAAAGTTGTTAAATATTTTATGTTTCCAAAATGTTATAATTTACAATTTTAAATATTTACAGTTTTTACCCTTGTATTTTCAAAAGTGACACTTTAAACCCTCAACTATGAGTTATTGACAAAATCAGCCCTTATATAGTTAACTTCACAGAAATTACATTTTTAGTCCAAGAAAACTTCATCTTACAGAAAGTACAATTTTTATGCTTGAAATTTTATAAGAAAAATTTACTAGTTTTTGGCCTAAATGGATAAAAGTCTTGGGTGAATAAAGCGAGGCCTTAAAAGGTTTTTACTACGTTCTTGATCATTTCAAGAGTTTGTCCGGTGGTCTTTCTAATGGTTCAAACTAGAGTTCTTAAGCTCTTACGGTTTAGTGCAATGATTTTCCAAAGTAGGGGGCAAGGTGCCTTTTGTTGTTTTTGAAGATAACGGGCTAAACAAGAAGGCGAGATTTTACGCGAGGCAAGCTAGTGTTTCTACATCGTATTTGACCCTTTAAACACTTTGCTGTAAGCTCTTCTAAATGGTATAAGTCTCATGTCCTAGTCGTCTTTGATTAGAAAGATACAAGTCCGAACATGAATTAAGACTTGCAGCGCGATGCGTTTTAAGAAAATTTCATTTTTAACTCGTTAATTTTTACGGTGTCAGCTAGGAACGTTGTAATATGTTTATTAACTCTTTTTTAGTCATTACCCATCATCCTATAACTCCTACGACTCAATTTTTGTAAAGTGCACACAAGGCCTATTTATGAAAATTCCCGCGAGCCACCTTCTTTGTGGTTGATTATAAAAGAGACTATAAGTTCTTTTAAAGACGTTATTGGGGCATTAAAATCTTTGCAGCGAGCCCTTTAAAACAGTGTAAACCTCGTACTTTGAAACCCTTTAATTAGCAAAATATTAATTACGGAAAAGGGCTACTTAGGCAATTCTTGCCAAATTGCAATTTTTGTTTTTAAACCATAAAACTCTATATCTTTTGCATGCAACCTCGTGAAATGTTGTTTTACCAATTTCTAATGTTTCTAAGATAGTTCCTAATCAAATTTATCAAAAATCCCGAGTTTTCCCACATACCTGTTGTAAGAAACTTTTGGTGTTTAGGACTTTTGGCCAAAATGAAGGGTTGTTTTTAAGCATAACGACTAGGCTTTTTAACCGGGTTATGGGGGCGTTTTGTAGTATCCCAAGTGGTGTTTTTTGGTACCTTGGTTGACCTTGAAGTAGATAAATGAGGGGCAAGTAGGGGGGTTGGCCTGTTTTGGCGTCAAGTCCAGTAGCAGAAAAACAGAAACATGCAATACGATTAATATAAACTTATAGGGTGTTAGTAATTATACTAAATGTTTATTTAGCTTGTTCAAAGGACTCCTAACATGTTTTAACATTTGAGAAAAAATGCATCACAAATGGGTGTTTGTCTTTGAGCACACAAGTTACAGAAAGATTATGAAAAGTAGTTTTGACCTTGTTTTTCTACATGACACTAATCCATAATCACTTATATCTTTTATTAAATGTATAAAATGATTAAAGAAAGAGTGTGGGTGTACTTACAAATAATGTGTTGCTTAAACCACAAGAGAAACTCCTAGGAGCTGCTTATTATCTCCAATTACTCCACTTCTTCTAAGCTTTTGTTTAGCCCTTTTTCTTTCACTACTTAAGTAAATGTTCAGAATGTATGGTGAGTATGGGAAATGTTTATGGTGCGTTTGATGTGTGGGATATGATGAGAGGGAGGGGCGTTATATATATATGGGAGAAGGTTCATGGACTTCCAAGGTTCTATGTCACCTTGTCTAACAAAATAAGGGACAAGGTGATGTGTTTCATACACATGGAAGGTACATGTAATCTCAAGGAGACATGAGATGTTGTGGTAAAACTCTAGCCAAGAGTTTTACCCACAAACTTTGACTATGGTAAAATTTCATGGTAATTAGGTGATGTGGAACTCTAATATGCAAGTAACTAGTTTCTGGTTAGGATATTTACATGTAGTTCCTAGGTAACTAAGTAGTAACCATCTAGTTCCTTTCTAACCATGGTAACAAAGGGGGGGGCGGGCGTTTAAGCTTTAGGGGTAGTACCTAGGGCTTTTATTGTTGTACCTATTGTGTAGTCATATAAATACTTAGTTAAGTTTCTAATTTATTTTAGGTAAAATATAGTTTAGGTTAATTTACATGTAATAAGTAAAAGTAAAGGCTTAAGTTTGGTGCATTATTGTTTGTACATTAGCATTGTTTTGTTGTACTAAAAAGAAAATATATTTTTAAGGCTTTTGCTTGAAAGGTTTGTACAAAGTGTTTAAAATTAAATACACTAAGGTTTATAATGAATTTTAGGTTAAGTGAATACTTTTGTGCATCAATGACTTGTACATTTGTTTAATAAACTTGTACTTTGGAAATTGGTAAAAGTTTAATATGTATTTTTAATTTTAGTTAGTGGTCTCATTTACATAAAATAGTTGGATTTGCAAACTAGGGTTTTTAACCGGAAAATACTCTAGAGTTAGGGTTTTTATGCCTTGAAAACTTGTACATTAAGTTTATCAGTTTGTACATTAGGGTTTATGACTTAGTGTCGAAATTGTTATAAATCAATGCCTTAAGAAAATTCTAATTTACATTGTAACATTTTATTGGAAATGACGCTAATGATATAAGAATACTATACACCGGACATCCCGTATTTTATGTGAGGACACAACTGGCATGGGTGACCATGCCGGGAAGTTTCAAGTATGACATTGTTGTGAGACTTCCATTGTCACTTAAGAGTGTGTATATCAAAGACATTAACTATGAAAGTGAGCAGTTTGTGAGTGTGGCTTATTATCTAGTTGCGGGAGAAAAAAAAAAATGTCGTAGAAAAATGAATTACTATTAGTAAAAGGTGGATTTTTCTGGTGGTTCTGATCTCCCCTCCTTAAATGGAATCTCGTCCTCGAGATTCACTCGGTGTTGGTTGCGGCGTTGGAGAATAGGTGTGGGTACTTTTTATGGAATTGATCTTCCCGTTCCCAAGTAAATTCTGGTCCTACCTTAGAATTCCATCTAACCTTAATGATAGGAATCCGACTTCGTTTTAATTGCTTAACATCCCTATCCATGATCTCCACTGGTTCTTCCACAAAATTGAGCTTGTCGTTGAGCTGGAATTCTTTCATCGGAATGACAAGTGGTTCATCCGACAAACACCTCTTTAGGTTGGAAACGTGGAAAGTAGGGTGTATATTACTGAGCTCTATAGGAAGCTCGAGTTTATAGGCTACAGGACCTATCCTTTCTAGAATCTTGAATGGTCCTATGTATCTAGGATTTAGTTTTCCCCGTTTTCCGAACCTAACCGTACCTTTCCATGGTGATACTTTTAGCATAACCCTGTCTCCAACTTCAAATTCCATAGGATTTCACCTTACGTCGGTAACTCTTTTGCCTATCTCGTGCAGCTTGTAGATGTTGCCGAATTTGTACTATCTTATCGGTGGTTTCTGGATGATTTCGGGACCGGTGAGTTGAGCTTCTCCTATCTCGGCCCAACACACGGGTGATCGGCACTTTCGTCTATAAAGTGCTTCGAACGGTGCTTTGCCTTGATCTTGGCATGGTAACTGTTGTTATATGAGAATTCTGCCAAAGGCAAGTGTCTATCCCATCCTTTACAAAAATCTATTACACACGCATACGAGCATATCTTCCAACGTTTGAATGGTTCTTTCGCTTTGTCCGTTGGTTTGAGGGTGGTAAGCAGTACTCATGTCTAATTTAGTACCTAAAGCCTTTTGGAGTGATTGCCAAAATCGGGATGTGAAACGAGCGTCACGATCCGAGATAATGGAAATTGGCACTCCATGTCGTGAAACTATCTCCTTGGATACAATTTTGCGAGGGTTTCCATCTCATCGGTCTCCTTGATTGGCAAAGTGCGTGATTTCGGTGAGAGCGATCGATGATGACCCAAATTGTATCATACCCACTTGACGTCTTAGGCAACTTGGTGATAAAATCCATTGTTATTCTCTCCCACTTCCACACAAGAATCTCTGGTTGAATCAACAAGCCAGATGGCTTTTGATGTTCCCCTTTCACTCGTGAACATGTCAAACATTTACTAACATATTCAACAATGTCAGCCTTCATTTTCGGCCACCAGTAATACTTTTTAAGGTCCTGATACATCTTTTCAGACCCCGGGTGAATGGAGTACTTCGATTTGTGTGACTCATGCATAATCACATTTCGTAAATCACCATAATGTGGAACCCAGCTTCTGTTCTTTATGCAACGAGTTCCATCAGAACGAATTTCAAACATCTTGTCCATACCTCGTAAATTCTCAGCCTGAATATTCTCTTCTTTCATTGCCTCAGACTGGGCCTGGAGAATCTGAGATAGTAAATTCAGATTTATGGTTATGACTAAGGCTCTGACTCGAAGAGGCTTAATCCGTTCTTTCCTGCTCAAAGCATCTGCCACCACATTTGCTTTTCCATTACTTACATAGCCGTTATGGTGCATTGAAAGTCAAAAAATAGTCGTTAGGTGCATTTAAAAAAAAATCCCTTTTCTTTTCTCCCTTTTTAAACACAATAACATCTGTATTTTTTTTGTCAAACAATATCATTTCAATTTCACAAACAAAATGTATTCATCTTCATCTTCTTCATCCGATGATGAGTTAGATTTTTTATCCGACTCTTCCGAGGACATATTTTCCACCGGTTCTACCATAGAAACCTATTTAGCCGCGTGCGATAGCATTGAAGACACGGCTAGCTCTACCCGAAGACATGTTACCGTTATCGTGAAAAGCGCTAGAAACTCTAATGAATGACTATTTCGTAGAGGAAAACCCAAAGTTTCCCTCTGATGTTTTTCGTGAAAGATTTCGTATGGATAAAAGCTTGTTTCTAAAAATTGTAGGTGATATTGAAGCGAATTTCGAATGGTTTCAAGAGGGTGTAGACGCTAGGGGGAAAAAAGTTTCACGGCGTTGCAAAAATATACATCGGCTATTCGTCAACTCGGCACGGGTGGACTTCCGGATAGATATGATGACTACTTAAATATGGCACGAAAAACATCAGGTTATTTTTATTTTTATATAATTCGGTATTTAAGTATTATGTAATTTTCTTTTAAGTATTAATAAAATATTATGTTTTTATTAAATTGTTTAATATAATTATAAAAAAAAAAAAATGAGGTATGAGTTAGGCATGGTTGCCACTAAAAATCTATTGTTAGCTATGAGATTGGTATGAGATGAGATGGAGGGATATTATTGGTGGGTGATTAGGCATGAAAAAATGTCTTAGACATGGTTGCCACCACCCTTAGGTATGAAATTATTAAATGAAACCCATAGAGTGATAGTAGTCAAAATTAAGTGGTATCACTTAATACCACACACACACACACACACACACACACACACACATATACACACACACACACACATATATATATATATATATATATATAGGGTAAAGTTAAAATAAAAAGACAAATATCCGTAAAAAGAAAAAAAAGATTTTTTTTTTTAATTCTCCAAAAATTCCACAATATCGGGTATGTTGGTGCATAAAACTTTTGTGAAAACATTTTTTATAATTTTGAGTTTTGATACGTCTTTTTTAATGCACAAAAACTAATTTTGATAAGCAAAAAATTTTGATGCACAAAATTTTTAACTTGTTTTAGTTAGATCTAATGTTATTTTAATGAAAAAAGACAAAAGAAATTGGGTGCAAAAATCAATTTTTGATGCGCAAACGTATTTTTTCATAAATATTTTTGGGAAAAAATATCCACTCTTAGAAAAAAGTTTTTCACAATTTTTTCATGCACCATCATACCCGATCTTGTGGAATTTTTTGGGAATTTTTTGAGAACTTTAATTTTTTTTTTATCTTTTTACGGATATTTGTCTTTTTATTTGATCTTTATCATATATATATATATATATATATATATATATATATATATATATATATATATATATATATATATATATATATATATATATATATATATATATATATATATATTATCTTAATTTATTTTTCTCTCTTCTCATTTAATTCAAATCCTATACTAAATCAAAATCCAAATTTAAATCCAAATCTTAATCAAAATCTAAATCCGAATCCTAAATCCACCTACAAACCAAACGGGCTCTAAAACTTTGTGAGACCAATTACTGTTCATATACAGTGCTTGGTAATTATATTACAAATATTAATATTAGATAAATAGAATTAGTGGTGAAAGAATGCATAAGGCTGGACGCAGTAAGGTGTGTCGATCAATCACCTATCGATCGCCTTACTGTGATGATGTCGATTGAGTGTCTTTTGAAAACATGTTGGTCGAGTTCACGATCGAATACAATTTCTACTTTTCGTATATATTACCGTTGCATATGCTAGCAGCTAAATTTTTTTTGAACCTTTATAAATACACAATACAAACACACTTCAATTCACAAATCTATTTCACACAATTCAAACTCAAAATATTTCTCAACACAAGATTTATTATGACTTGCCGTCTCCTCCATTCCGTTGAAGATATGAAAATGTACGTTAACAAACAATGCGAAGAAGATGATGTTGCTCGAAAAAACGCTATTATAGACGTTATCAATCTGTTTGGCGAGGCAAGGCGAGAAGCAACAGATGAAAGAAAACTACAAGAGTTGCAACGACATTACGCCTGAACGAAAAGTTGTGATCGACAAATTTTTGAAAGATCAAGCCCGCAAAGACGACGAGATTGCTGACAAGTTGTGGCCTATCTGTTCAAAAGGTACCGGACAACGTCAGCACCAAAATCAATTGGAGCTACCGGGAGAACGAAAAAGATGGTGTTGGTGCATCAACTTCGACTACCAATTGTGTGGAAAACTAGAAGGGGGAGGTTGAATAGTTTTACCAATTAAAACTTCCTTTTAATCTATTTAGATCGACTTATGTCAATCTATTTGGATGTGTGTGTTGGATGTTGATAAACAAGCATGTAAGGGTAAGTAATGAAAAGATAAGAGTAAGAAGCACAAAACCACAACGCAAGTATTTATAGTGGTTCGGCTACAAGGTCCCCTTCCTTGCCCTACTCCACTCCCCGAGTCACCTACTCGAGAGTTCGTAATCACTACACCAATCTCCTTATGGCGGAGAAGCCTTCACAACGTCGCTTAACCTTTTTCCGGTACAAAGCTAAATACCGAGTTCTTTCACACCAAGGCGAACCACACCTAACACAACGTCGCCTACCCTTTATTAGGTACTAGGCTAAGTACCTAGTTCTTTCACACCTTAGGTGAACTACACCTTCACAACGTCGCCTACCCTTTATTAGGTACTAGGCTAAGCACCTAGTTCCATTGCAATGGAGGAACTACTACCACACTACACCAACGACTAATCCCAAAGGAGATCTACTCCTTTACAACATCATCAAGGATATCAATATCCTTGGATCTAAAACTAGTCTATCTTGTACATCGAAACACACCATATCGAATGTACATCTAAGGCACCTTTCACTAATGCCTTTGACTATATCTACAAGACACCTTTCACTAATGTCTTGTGTCTTCACTTCTAAGCACCTTTCACTAATGCTTCTTTGTCTTGACTTCTAAGCACCTTTCACTAATGCTTCTTAGTCTTGACTTCCAAGCACCTACCACAAGTGCTTTATCCTATAGACGATAGATACCCTTCACTAATATCTTCGTCTTGACTCTTAAGACATCTTTCACTAATGTCTTCAACACTACACTTCTTTGAAGAAAGAAGGGAATCATCAACAAGAAGACTTCAGTAGCCTTGATGATGAGGAAGCATGGCAACTCATGGACTTGAGCTTGCTCGACTTCAAAGGTGGTGATCTTGCCTTTAAGAGGAACCTAAAAGATCACACAAAAACTAAACTACAAACATCGATCTCTTGGATCTAAGGTTAGTGAGATTTAACTCGAGGGAGAAAGTATATTAGAGAGGGGTGAGAAATAATGAAGAAATGGCTCACTATTTATAGGGGAAAAATCCTACTGTTCCCCGGATCCCACGGATCCCTACCACAAGGGATCCGGCTAGCACAAAGTTAGGGATCCGTGGTCCGCTCCTCTTTGCCCATGGGTATTTTTGGTTATGGGTCATGGGTCATGGGTTATGGGTTGATCCATGGTTTTCTTTCTAGATACAATGAACTTGGTTAAGTGGTATATATAAAACCATGGGTTGTGGGTCAAAACCATTTGCTAGTATTTTACCCATTTAGTATACACTTAGTTTTTACCCATTTTAGTATACTTAGTTTAAGTATATGTTTAACCCAATATGTAAACACTAGTTGTTGTACATATGTATCTTAATCATAAAATCACTTATACTTCTTTTAGTGTTTTATGTGAAAGCGTAAGTGTGTTAGAAAACTATTAACTCAAACTATTTACGTACTCTATTTGTTTCGTTAAAATGATTTTACTTTTGTTATCGACAAAACATTAGAAGATCGTAAAATTTAAATAAACGTTTTTACGGCTTATTTGTATTAACAAATTGTTTTGGGGAACTTCTGCTAGACGAGGAAGATTTGGCTCGCATCGAGGAATTTTCCGGTTATCGGACTCTCTCGTATGACTCTGCATGCAGGGAGCATTCACATTAGATTTATGATTTATGTATTTCGTATCGTTTTTATATTTAATATATTATTGTTTTTGTTTAGTATTGTAACATTTTAATTATTAATGAAGTTTTAGTTTATGTTAAAAGTGTTTTTGAAAAAAAAAATTGATCATGGTCGCCCTTACTGAGGCACTCAAACGCCTGAAGGTCGCTGGAAAAAGAAAGCTGATGTGGCAGAGAAAATGAGAAGGATTGGGTGTCCTTACTGGGGCAGCCTATGAGTTGCAAACTTTCAATGGTTTATTTGTAGGGGTGTTGGTTTTTTATCAAGAAAAGGTTATAAGTTTGATCCATGCAATGCTCTTTTACTTATTATTTATTTTTGGCAAATGTTTTTTAAAATGTATCATATTTGCTACTATTTGTTTTTGTACCCAGCGAACAATTTTTTTTTGTTTTTATGCGATATTTTTGCTTTTCGAGAAAAAAAATTATATTAACAAAGAGGGACAAAAATATTCAAAAATTTCGCAAAATACAAAAAAAAAAAAAAAGATGAATTTGAAAGAAAAGTAACCATATAAATAAAATATTTTGTTCGCTACTCACAAAAACAAATAACGACAAGTATAGTACTTTTTAAAAACATTTACCCTTTATTTTTTTAAGCTTTTCCAATATAACAATTTACCCCATTAACTTTAAGTATTTAGAATGACAATATTGTTTCCTTAAAATTGTACAAGTAATAGTTTTATTACTTCCGCTTTAAATATTATTACATTCCAAATAGTTTTTATTTTTGTAATGTTGTTTTTCCGACTACTTTAACATTTTTTTGAGTTTTTATATTTGGAAATATTGTTATTTGAGGCAAGCTTAAACAACATCCATTGGGTTGTTGTTAGCAAAACATTTTTTTATTAAAAAACTACAATTATATTTCCTTATTATATTATCTATATTACAACTGCTAAATATGTATCCATCAAAAGATATAAATTTATATTAGCTTATTTCGGTATATAAACCTTTATATCAAAGTACCCGTCGCAACACAGCTATTTAAATACATTGTTAAAGATGCTCTAGTATTTGAACAATATTGGTATTGGGGTGTATATACTTCTTTCAACTAATGTCTTATATATAATTCATCGCAAAGAGCCATTGCCTTTGCCAAGTATTTGAACACTATTAAGAAAACTGTTTTTTATAAACTTAATGAAATATTACGACCACATATTAAAATACTAGTATGGTATCCGCGCATTGGGGTGGCGAGTACTCTATAATAAATGTTAACGGTACCAAATATCTAATAGCATGTTGGCATTTCAGTCACGAGCAAATACTCAGTGTATCAAATGCTTAACGATATTTTATAAAAACAATTAAATTGTTGGATTTAGTGTCCAAGTTCATAACTAATTGGTAAGACCGTCGTTAAAAGTAGAGTCCTTTTTGGGTTGCCCTCAGTGAACCGATAAGAGAAGCAAGGTGAGATTAGTCGTTTGGTGTTGGCACAATGGCGCGCACCATGTGGCCATATGGGAAGCTTGGGACGATTTTGAGGGAATTTCACATCTCCCCAAGGAGCTTTTCCAAGTCCCTCCCTCTCAATATAAATAGAGGGGTATGCTAAGGCTTTAATTATTCATTCTCTAATTTCTAATTCCTACTCCTTGTAAGAGTCAACTCATGTATCGGGACCTTAGGAGTTCGAATCGCCTTTCTCTTTGGTTCGTGGGTGTGAGCCATTTGAGGTACTCTCGTTTGAGTACTTGCCTCCAAGTTCGACCAAGGTGGTCTGTGTGTGAGAAATCCGATTTTCTCAAAGGTTAGTGTTTTCTTATTTATTTATCTATTTATTTCGAGTTGTTTTTATTTATTAAGTTAAGATCCTTTAGGGTTTAGTTTTCTTCTTGTCCTAGATTAATTGTTATTTCTGCTACATGTTAATCTAGTTAGGGTATAGAAAGACCATCAGTGGTAATCAGAGCCTTAGCTTAAAATATTATCACTTAATTATCTATAAGTAGGTTGTTAACATGTAATAAGTATAATTAATTGAATACTAGTTATTGTCTTGTGATCATTGAATGTTAATATGAATTTACATTTTAGATCATACTATTTTGAATTGTTTAAAATGTACCCTAAATTTTAAAATATTTAAAATAGAACCCAAAGCTTCAAATGTTTAAAAGAAACACTATACATATTATAATTGTTATGTGATAAGGATTTAAAACGTACACTTTTAAGGGGTCATTTAAGCCCTTAATCGACCACTTTTATATCCGTTACTGCTTAATTTCGTTCCTTTTCACTTTTTAGGTCTCTTGGAAGCAAAATGCTGGAATGATGCACATTTGGACGAAAAGGAGTGAAAACATGAAGAAAATGGCAAAGTCAAGATCGAAGCCACTCAAGCTGCTCAAATTGAACCTGACGGCGTGCCAATCAAAGGCGTCGCCGTCCTATATACTGAGACTTGATAAAAACATGCACCACGGCTCGTGGAATTTTTGCTCATACAACCGACGTCGGGCTTTGAAGAAGAAGGGCGTCACTCAGACTTTTCATCTCAAACGGCCCAGATCCAGAATCATGACGACGTCCCATCTGAAGACTGACGGTGTCACAACTCTAAGGTGACGTCGTCTCATCGATGACTTGGCAAAGACGAAAACCCTAATGACGGCAAGCTGACGGCGTCCCACCTATAAGGTGACGCCGTCGCACTTGTAAATCTATATATAGAATTCGATTTTTCTGCATTTAAAGAGGTAGACGTTTGGAGAAAAAACCCTAAACATTTGTAGTCCGACTTGGACAGTAACTTAGGGTCCTAAACCCTATTTTACACATCAAGATAAGTGTTTTAATCCAAAGTATCATTATGTCTTCCATTGATTGTGTGTATGCTTGCTTGTTTAACATGTCTAGCTAAATTTCTTGTGTGTTTGCTTAGATCTATGAAACCTAGTTGTTGATTATTGTTAGATTATCTCTTATCTTAATTGTAATTGGCTTAGGAGTGCAACTAGGCTTTCGTTGTGTTTAATGTTTGAATAATCTTTGTGAAAGTTGGCTTATGAATGAAATAGTTTAAGGACTTGCGGATTTCGTAGGCTAAACCCAAAGGTAACCTCAAAGAGTTAGGGCATAGGCACACCCTACGACCTTAGGAAACACAACGCGTTAAGATAAGGTGTGACAATTCAACCATCAATAAAAGATAAGTAGGGAGTAATAGTATCTAGGTAAACACATTTTTAATCATCATACGAGCACACATCAAATAGACATAGCTACCCGTAGTATTAGATAATTAGATAGTAGAAGTAATCGGTAGGAATACCACCCCCCAACCAATTGCCCTGAGATTTACCATTAGCTTTCTAAAAAAAACATATAAAAGATATAAAAAAAGAATCATCCTCAACCCCGACCTTAGCGTAATATATTTTTTGCTAGCATTCCTATTCCCCTAGAGAATGATATCGATCCCCGAGGCTTACCCAATACTACACTACAACGATTAGGTTCACTGCCTATGTGGTTGAAAAACTTGCTCGAAGAAAAGGAAGTTCCTTTGACCCCGAACGCGCTTCGTACGCGCATCAGGTTTTTGGTGCCACTGCCGGGGAATAGAATAGCTAGTTAGATTTTTATCTCGTTTAGGTTCTTTTGCTTGATTCCTATCAAGTAAGATTTTTTCTCATTTTTAGCTTCCTTGTAGTCTATCCCCCTTCTTCGTGACTTTGTTCGTAATCCCATCACTTTTCATCATGGAAGGTGATAACCTAACACCACATCAACCACTTCCTATCGACCCACCACCAATTGACCCGCCAAGAGGCCGTACTCTTGGTGAATACTCTAGACCGAGCCACCAAGGCTATAGGAACGCCATTGAGCTCCCCGATCAAGCTCAAACTACGGCCCTGTGATCCGACATCACCCGGTTGGTGCAAAATGGATGTGCATTCCATGGACTTCGTTCCGAAGATCCTAATCAGCATCTAAAGGACTTCCTTAAAATCGTTGATTCGATCGACCTTGATGCTACCACACTGGAGACCACGCGCTTGCGTCTCTTCCAATTCTCTCTACAGGGCCAAGCTAGTAATTGGCTTGAGCGACTTCCCACCGGATCCATCTCAAGTTGGGATGATCTCACCACTCGTTTTCTCGCCCAATTTTCCCACCGGGGAGAACTACCAAACTTAGGAATGACATCTTGATGTTCCAACAACGTCAAGGCGAAACCCTCTACGAGGTATGGACTCAATTCAAGGACTTACTCCATAAAGTCCCTCATCACGGCATCGATCTTTGGCTTCAAGTCCAAATCTTTTACGATCATGTCAACTTCTCAACTAGGCAAACCATCGACCAAGCGGCCGATGGCAAACTTAGTGAACTTACCGCGGAAGAATCTTGGGGTAAAATAGAGGACCTTGCCCTCTATGACAATGAAAGTTGGAATGACCCCCGTGAGTTGCCCAAAACCGTCAAGGAAATCTCCTTGACTCCCATTGACTCACAAACTTCCAAACGTAGAATGCTCAAACTTGAAGATCAAGTCAAATTCCTAATGAGATCCTACGAGAATCCTAAGTCTTCACGCCAAGTGAACAAGGTCTCTTCCTTGTGTGAGATATGTAGTGGTCCCCACGACACTCGTACTTGCACGAGACTCCCCGAACAAGCTTCCGTGGACTACGCATCCTCGGATACAAATGGAATGGGAGGGAGATTTCCTACAACACCCGGACTTAGGACTTTCAACGATGCCCGAGAAGCATGGAGGGGCAAACCCGACTATAGTTGGGGACAAACCAAAGAATTCACCTCTAACGACTCCCCATGGTCCCACTCTCACGGCCGTAGTCAACAAAACATAGAAGGGATGTTGCAACACCTAGTTACATCCCAAGAAGCTCAAATAGCTAAGCTTTCGGACCGCTTTAACCAACAAAAAGCCGAGATGGATAGGAAGATAGACAACCTTTTGAAAGCCATGACCAATAGTGATAGGAAGACCACCGAAAAGGTTAATGCCATCTCGACTCATTCTCTCAAAGCTTCCGATGTTAATATTAAGGACCCAAGTAAGTACTTCAAAACTAGGGATCCCTCCTCATCCAAGCATGTCCAATTCTTCAATGTCATCACTTTAGTAAAACTAAATAGGTATAGTGACGAAGCGAACCATGAGACGGTACTTGAGGTTAGTGAAACTCCTAAGGATGAATCGACCAACGAAGTAGGTGATGAATACTTCAATAAGTTTCCTACGGAAGAAGAACTTTCATGCCACCCACACCTAGTGCGCCACCTTTGTCACATGTATGTTAGGAGAAGCCCACCAATCATCTTTGGAAATCCTAGAAACCTCAACATTCCATGTTGCATAGGATATCTTTTCATGGCAAAAGCTTACATTGATCGCAAATCCCCAATAAACATCATGACTATCACATATTATAATTGGGTGATGAAGAAACCTATCCCAAATAGACAAGACCCCAATAATCCTAGAGTTAGTTGTAATTTCCTTGGTAGAGTTAAGGGATTGCCCATCTATGTAGGTAGTTTTACGTACCTTATGGATTTCGTGATTGTGGAGGATATTAGTACAGCCACAGATCCTAGCTTGTCCCATGTAGTTCTAGGAAAGCCATTCATAGAAAACACCGAGATGACTTATGATCCGTCATTAGGGATAGTTAGATTCAAGGATGAGACCGATGACATAGCTTACCAAATGCCATTTAGGATTGAGAAATTTTCATCGCTATCCAATGATGAAAAGGAACTTAAGTTATCGGTCTACTATAGGAATGAGAAGGATAAGGAGAAAGGAGTATATTATGTGACGAATAATATTTTTGGGTTCTATGAGGATTGTTTGAAATTAGGACTGGAATATAGAACCAATTGGGAAGAAGATGACTTCTTAGAAAGATGCACGATAGGACATAACTATACCATGGAAAACCCCAATAGAGATCGTAATGAGGAAGAAGATGACGGTAAGGAAGTCACGTAGGAGCACAACTTTGAGTCTAGCTTCAAGACTCATAAATAAAGAAAGGCGCTTCGTGGGAGGCAGCCCATGCTTAATTGTTAGCTTTATTGTGTCATATATCTTTTTCATTGTATTTTATTCTCATGTTTGATTTTGTAAAAATGCTTTATTTTGTCTTTAACCTCGTCTTAATTAGATATAAAGGTATTTTACAAAAAGATATGTGTAGGGAAGATTACATACATTTTTGAAGAAATGTGAACATGATAATTGCAATTAGTGAAATTGATGTATCTGTGTGTTTGTTAGAGTCAAATGCTTGTATCGAGTCATAATGGATGTTTTGCTGGAATTTTTCCAGATTTTAAAGGTGTAATTTTTCCAAAAAAACGCTGCAGACCAGTTTCTGTCATGACAACCTTACGACGTCAGGATTAAAGCCTCACGACATCAGGTCAAGTAGAAACAGCTTATACAATATTTTTCGTTTTCTGTGCTACTTGTAAATTTTTGGAAATTCTCGAGTCTTAATTTTTCTGAAAAACTGCAAACATCCATTCCACAAGCATTATATCTTAGTGTAGTTGTGTCATATATAGTTTTACCGCCAATTTTACACGAAGGTTTCGTTTGTTTTTTTATAAGTGTGCATGTTATATTTGGCAAGAAGAAGAAGCACAACACTGGATGGAGCTTATCACATATGCATTCTTCTTGAAAAAGAATTTAATCGCAACTTCACACGGAGCCTACCGAGCTAATCAGGGGAGTACTAGTTTCTTTCTCTTTTACTTACCTTCCTTTATCATAACTTTGATACTTTCGGGGAACATTGGGGAAAATGTTCATTTTAAATGTAAGGAGGGAAAATAAAACGGGAACTTAGAAACAATGTTTATCCTTGATTATTTGTCTTGTCCTTGGTCATTTGTGTAATAAACTATGAGAAATATTTGTTAGGGAAATTTTAGCACCAAATTTAAATTTTTTTATGACATGTACGCGCAAAAACTCTAGTCTTAATAAAGCGTCTCATGGATAGGATTTATATGACTAGCACAAAAACAGTTTACCACTAATACTCCACCCCAAAAATGTGAGGTTCGCCCCTAGATCTTTAGGAATAAAAGGATTCTGTAACATATTGGCTTTCATAAATACATAACAAACACTAGTATGGATCGAATGAGATAGATAGTTTAGAGAGAGAAAGTAGGATGGGAGCCTTTCAAGAGAGAGAAAGTGAAAGAAAACATAGAAGGTTAGATTAAGTGAAAGGTCCAACCCTTTACCTTGGGAGGTAGAGGGTATTTATAGTTACATACTAAACGTCCTACCTCGGACTGTGGATCAGGAATACAGTGGGTAAAGACCCGTCCTTCCTCCACGGTGTTACACAAAGCTAAACTAACTAATAAACTACTAAATAACGATATGTCTACGAGCTAACATATGCTAGACTATAGTTGGGGTGACCGACACTTCACTATGGAATTTCCAATTCCTAACACATTCACCTTTAATGCTTAGAGAGTGTACCTGTAGTATAATAGATTCTAGAACTTGTTTTGTGATGCATTCCGAGATCGCTAGTGAGACTACACTTGTGTAGTTAGGAATAACTAAGTGATAAGAGGCATTAGGATAACCCTTATTTGAAACCTATATTATAATTAATTCTTCCACGTCGGTTGAATAATTACCCCACAACCTTGCGATGTACTCATCTTTAGTACACAATACCCCTAGTTAACCCCTCAGAGCCTATCCTTTTCGCGGTTCTCGTGATGTATCGGTTTTCTGGAATATCAATGAAGAGCATTGTTTACACTCCACCCCCAAATGTACACCCAAATCGCCTTAGCCTACCTTGTATGTACTCACCTTTAGTGCATTATTGTTATCATTACTTAACCCTTAGTTCAATTATCTAGTTACTTGCATGGTTGCTAAGTCGAGTCATATCTTTTGTACACAGTTTTGGGATGATTGGGACTCATGGGTTAAAATAATATTTTATGGAGTAACGGGAAAGAACGTTAAATTCAAATTCCCTTTGTCTACGTAATTAAATACTCCAAGTGTTTTGATCTTTTCAAATCGAGTCAAATTTGTGTTAGAGAAATAAAAAATCAAGTGTAGGGATGCTCCTATAAATCCCTTATATTTTGATGTTATCGTAGAGGATGGTAGAGTAAAAGTGTATGCAAAAAAAATGAAAAAATGAAGAAAAACATAAGGGCATCCATCCTAAATCTATCTTTATGTTTAAGTCTTTAAATTTATGTTTGTTTGTTTCAAGTTATCTAGAGTTAGCGAGTCGAGTCTTGGCTTAGCAACGCCACGCTTTTCATGCTTGTAACATAAGATTTTTGACTTGCCACCACTAAAAATCGCCTATCCAACAAAACCCTTTGTTTCCCTACCGTAAGCCTAACGTTACAACCCTTGCAAAGACCTCTTAGATAGTTGTTCCTAGGTGCTTACGCCAAAGCGTTGGAGGTTTGATCTAGTCTCAAGCCTATGGTAATGTATGTACTATGCCAGGCAATGAGTGTTTATCTTCCATTTCCATTTATTATATTTCATATAAACCCGAGAGATGAGAGAATCCAAACACTCTTTTTGAGGTGCTAGTATATAATTTCCGTGCTTGTTATGACTATTGCGGTGCTTTTACTTGTCGATAAGGATTTAAAACGTACACTTTTAAGCTCTTAATTGCCTATTTTTGTATCCGTTACTCCTTAATTTCGTTCCTTTTCACTTTTTAGGTCTCTTGGAAGCAAAATGCTGGAATGATGCATTTTTGGACGAAAAGGAGTGAATATGTGAAGAAAATGGCTAAGTCAAGATGATAACGCTACACGCGTCGTTCGGGGTCAAAGGAACTTCCTTTTCTTCGAGCAAGTTTTATAACACCCTAGGCAGTGAACCTAATCGTTGTAGTGTAGTATTAGGGTAAGCCACTGGTATTGATATCGTTCTCTAGAGGAATAGGAATGCTAGTGAGAAGTTACTACGCTAAGGTTGGGGTTGAGGAATATTATCTTTTTTATGTTTTTTAGGAAATGGAAAAGTACGAATCTCGGGGTTTGGATTTGGGGGGTTGGTATTGCTACCGATTACTCTACTTATCTAATTATCTAATCTAAGGTGTATGTAGTCTATGTCTAATTATTGTGTGCTCGTATGATAGTTTAAAGATGTGTTTACTTAGGTTTTACTACTCCTTAATTATCTCCTATTGGTGGTTGAATTGTCACGTCCTTATTCTTAATTGCGTTGTGTGTCTAAAGTTGTAGGGTATGCGTTTATCCCTAACTCTTTGAAGTTACCAAAGGGTCTCGTCTACAAAATACCACTAGGGATCATAAACTCTAACTCTAAGGCCTCTTTGGATAGTTTAGCTTACAACCGCTCAAGGTGCTATAACCTAAGGTTCACAAAGATTAATCAAGCATTAAGTACACAAATCGAATGACCTATCACATTGTAGATCATTAATCAACTAAGATAAGAGACAACCAATCAATATTCAATAATTAAGTTTCATCTTCCCTAAGCAAACACACAAGTAAATTAGCCGGACATGGAGAACATGCAAGTATACACACAAATAATCAAAGACATAATTGTATTAATGAAGTAAAGCACTTATCTTGGTGTAAGATAGGGTTTGGAACCCTAAAATACTGTACAAGACAACCTTGGTTCGGTTTAGGTTTTTACTCCAAAAGACTACACACTAATACTGAAAAATTCGGATTCTATATATAAGATTACATATGCGACGGCGTCACCTTATGTTTTGTGACGCCGTCGGATCGCCGTCATTAGGGTTTCGTCTTGGCCACGTTAGACTTGCGACGGCGTCACCTTGTGCTTGTGACGCCGTCCTCCTTAGCTTCTGACGCCGTCTGGATCAAATCTAGGCCGTCTGAGTTGCGACGGCCTACTCTTTATAACTTGACGTCGTCACTTGAAAATAAGAGTTTTGGCTTCTGTCCCGTCACAAAATCCTCCGACGGCGTCGCGTATAAGCTGTGACGCTGTCACCTTGTCATTCAGCAGCTTTGAGTGTCTCGATTCTTGACTTTGGCCATTTTCTTTGTATATTCGCGCCTATTCGTCCAAATAAGTGCCATTACAGCAATTTGCCTTCAAGAGACCTAAAAAGTGAAAAGGAACAATATTAAGTAATAATGGATACAAAAGTAATCAAATAAGGGCTTAAATGACCCCTAAAAAAGGTACATTTTAAAACCTTATCAAATATCCCTACACTTGGTATTTGCTTGTCCTCAAGCAAATGTGCTTTTAGCCAATTAATTTATAAGTTAGGGCTCATGAAGCATTGGTTTAAAACACTCCACGACACATATAAGCCCCACAAAAGTCATAACAAGCACGGAAATTACATACTAGCACCCCACATGGGGTGTTTGGATACTCACATCTCTCTCGGGTGTATATGAAATATAAAAAGTTGGAAATGGAAGATAAACACTCATTAACCGGTCCTAGTACATAGATTACCATAGGCTTGAGAATAGATCAAACCTCCATCGCTTTGGCGTAAGCACCTAGGAAAGACTATCAAAGAGGTCTTTAAAGGGTTGTAATGTTAGGCTTACGGTAGGGAAACAAAGGGTTTGGTGGGATAGGCTATTTAGTGGTGGCAAGTCAAAAATCTCTATGTTGCAAGTATACGATGAATGGCGTTGCTAAGCCAAGACTCGACACTCTAAACTCTAGCTAACTGAAACAAACAAACATAAATTTAAAAGATAGATGTAGGATGGTAGCCCGTATATTTTTTTTCATACACTTTTACTCTACCATCCTCTACGGTAACATCAAAATGATAGGGATTTATAGACACATCCCTACACTTGAGTTTTTATTACGCTAACACTAATTTGACCTGAATTGAAAAGATCAAAACACTTGGGGTATGTTATTACGCAAATTAGGGAAATTAACGTTCCCTTTCAATCATTTTATAAACTTTAACTTTTTCTCATGAGTCCCAATCGTCCCAAAACTGTGTACAAAGGATATGACTCGACTTAGCAACTCATGCAAGCAACCAGATAATTGAACTAAGGGTTTAGGGTGATAACAATAATGCACTAAAAGTGAGTGCATAAAGGGTAGGCTAAGGCGATTTGGGTGTATTGATTGGTCCCGAACCGTCAAGTTATATCACACAAGCTAGCCACTTGTGAATGGCTAACCGTAAGAAACTTAAAACTGCTCAAAAACCAAATGCAATTAAGATCAGAGGAATATAGGGGATTCCTGGGTCGTTAAGTCCCACGGAGGATGAATTGGTGTTTAACACAGATAGATGTCGAATAATCACTAAGGATAGTGATCAGTAAGGTTTTTGAGATATTTATACCTAAAGAAAAGTTTTGTAAATTACAAGGGCTTAAATGCAAATTAAAGAAAATTAAAAAGTTAAAATATATTAAATAAACGCTATCACTATTTTTAAAATCGATGAACGTTTAAAACCTAAAACGTACGTTTAAATAAAATTACGTAAACGTACAAAATAAAACGTGAGTTTTAAGAAATAAAAGGCCTACAAATATGAAAATGATATTTTTACAATCCTAATAATAAAAGAAAATTATTAGAAAAATAAAATTATTTTTAAAACGATTTATTTAATTATTATTAATTAAAAATTATTTATAAAGTATTTAAAATGCACTAAAATATAAGAAAATACAAAATTAACTTAGAAAAATGAAATTATAACTTAGAAAAATCTAAAATATGATAAAACTTATTTTAAAACTGAAAATATATTTTTTAGAGTTTTTATGTATTTATTATTAATTTAATACTATTTAAAACTAATTAAAATGCTAGAAAATACTATTTAAACCAAGAAAATTATGGAAAAATATTTTTTTGGCTTTTTATATTTATCTTAATCTAGGAAAATTGAAAACATATTTTTTAAACTTTTTCTGATTTATTTGTATTAAAAGCTATTTAAAAAGGATTAAAAACTGTTTTAAATAAGGAAAAATACTAAACAGTGATGGAAAAATCTGAAAAATTCAGGAAAATACTAAAATATTATTCTTAATCTATGAAAAATATAAAAACATATGATTATGAGGAGGAAAATGCAACTGCAGCTGTTTGGCTTATAAATAAGCACTTCAAAATAAGCCAAAAGCCACCACAGAGTACCAGCTTATCACAGGACCTAAATTATACTAAAACTTCTAGTAAGCAACCTAATCCAACTAATATATACCACTGGGAAGCAGGATACAGGTATATGATGCCAAATACACTATCTACCAAAACAGTATTTACCCACCAACTTGCAGCTTAAAATTAAGCCACTGAATAAACAAGAAATCTAAAGCCAGATATTACAATCTTAAGTTGACCTAGCAAAGGGCTTGTAAACCAAAAATTAGCTACTCACAAGTTCTTATGAGCTTATGGAGAACTCTGCAAGTTCCTGTCATCCCTGGTTCTTCAATGCATAGGGCATGTTTTTGGGAAGGGGTTCAAAAGAAGCAAAGAAATAAGCAGTTAATAAGCTAAGTGGGAGAGAGCTACTATTTTTCTAATTTAGTTAAGCAGTTAAACTTTAATATCCAAGAAGATTATAAGCTAAAACTTAATAATAAACACACAATAAAATTCTAAAGTTTATTCAAAAACTGCATTTAGGAAATTTTGACTTTTTTAAGTTATGAACTAGTTTGACTTTTATGAACTTCTAATCAATTCTATGGACTGAAAATGTTATTATAAGCTATGATAAGGTGAGATTAAGCTATTGCATCAAGTTATAAGCTACTTTGATGCAATAAGCATTCCTAAATCTCAACAGTTAATAAATAAGAAGATATTAAAGATCATTTTGACTTTTTATAAAACAAGGACAATATTTTATGGTTTGATTGAGCTATTAGGATCTAATGTAACATACAATAAACAAGTACAATGGGTAAAACACCCTCTAATACAGTTAACTAAACAAATCTAAACACCCTTTTTCAAGGTCATATGAAGCTTTTAACTTTAAAACAAGTGTTTAAACTAAGAAAGCTATTTAATAACTTATATTAACTAAATTGAAACAAGATATTAAGCTAAATTTAACAAGATTATAGTACTTATATTAAGAAATGCAAATTTCAAGGAATTGGCTTACAAATTGAGATTATTCACAAAACAGAGAACTGATAACTGATAACACCCCTAATAGCTTACCACTAAGCCTCTAAACCCATAAGCAATCCAAATATCACCATGCTTCAGCTTTGGTCTTCATTTCCCTTTCCTTTTTATTTTTTTACTAATTTTTTAGTGATTTTTGGTATTTTTGAGTTACAAATATAAATTGACTATGAAGATTTTCTAAAGCTTATAAAAGCTTAAGAGGGAGCTTATATGAGCTTTAAGGTTTTTAAGAACAACTAATAACAACAATTGAGAATTTTGAGAATTTAGACAAGATATTAGACATAAACTGCATTCGTACATAAAAACTGAAATTGAAACTGACATTAGGATTTTATTACACTGAAATCACTTAACAAAACACTTAAAAGCTTCAAAATACACTGTAATTTGAAAATTACACTATTCGACACTACCTAAACTAAATTACACTACTTACTATCTCCATACTGCTTCTTTCTCTTTCTTTATAGCTTTTTCAGACTCTATGTCGACCTCTGGTCATTTCCCACTTGATTGCAGCCCTTGGATCATTGAAATTCATCATAATCGTACACTTGGTGCTTTTGGCGGGAAAAGTCTTGAAGCAGGTAATAGCATTAAATGAGGTGGGGGGGTTAGTTTGCAAGGTGGAAAGGTTGAAGGTGAGAGGTAGGTATGAGCTGGAAA
Organism: Chrysanthemum makinoi; assembly: GCA_910596185.1. Lineage (NCBI taxonomy): Eukaryota > Viridiplantae > Streptophyta > Magnoliopsida > Asterales > Asteraceae > Chrysanthemum > Chrysanthemum makinoi. The sequence continues at coordinate 31,028,095 of OU343218.1, read as the reverse complement.
GGTGGTGATGAGGTGGTAGTAGCAGGTGGAGGGGAATGAGTGGTAACAGGTGTTGGGCTTGGGTTGTATTTGGGTTTTGGATATATCATAAAAGGGATCCGTTTTGGTTTATTATTAATACAAGCCCAAGGACTAAAGTTGTAAATTCTGCAAATGAAAGGACTAAACCTGCAAATATTCCAAAGCTAATACAAGGGTTAAACTTGCCAAGTTTCATTTACCAAAGGGCCAATAATGTTAATTTTAATACGTCCAAGGGTCATTTTTGTAAATTTTGAAACTTGAGGGACCAAACATGTAATTTCTCCAAAGTTTACCATAAGGACCAATTTTGTCATTTATGAATAGTACAAGGTTTATTTTTGATAAATTTCCATTTTTAAATTCACCAAGGACTATTTATGACATTTTTCAAAGTTTAGGGACTAAAGTTGTCATTTTGTAAATTTTAAACTTTAAAGGGTTTATTTTGACAACTTTTGAATCCCATGGACCTTAAATGACATTTTACAAGTTTTTGAATTACCAGGGACTAGTTTTGACAATTTTTGAAACTTGGGGGACTAAAACTGCCAATTATGCAAACTTGATACGTTTTTCACCAGATTTTGGTATTTTTGCATTTAAAACACATAAAACACTTGTTTGTGATATTTTTATCATTTTGATGCATTTATGAGTGTTTTCAGATGTTTTTGCAGTCTAGATGGTACAAAAATGATGAGTATTTAGACACTCATCAATCCCCCACACTAAGATATTGCTAGTCCCTAGCAATGTTTTAGAACTTTAATGGATTTTAAAAACTCTTTACCAAAAGCCATTACTTCTGGAGTAGCCAATTGTTTAAGTTCAAGTAAGAACTTTGGTACAATGATAACCAAATGATTTTGAGCAAATCACCAACAGAACGGATTTGATTTGTATTTACCAGAAGCCGTTTGCTTCTGGACTAGCCAACTCTTAGATAAAATATATTTGGTGAGTCGATTACCAATTATGGATTTCCAACTGCCTTTACCACAAGCCATAAACTTGCGGGCTAACCAACTTTTCACTAATTAAAGATATGGTGAGCTGAACACCATACAATTTTGGGCAAATTGCAAGCCGTCAACGGATTTGAGATATCTTTACCAAGAGCCGTTTGCTCCTGGATTAGCCAATCCTTATGTGGGTTAGACATGGTGGACTGATTACCATTTGTTGTGTTTAGTACATAGTACTTCCACTAAATAAAATTTTTTAAAATTTGGCCATTTTTGGGGAAAAAGGGACTAAAATGGTACATTTATGATCAAATTCGCCAGAATTTCCCCCCCACACTTAGAAATGAATATTGTCCTCAATATTCAAAGTACCGGTTGTTATGCCGAATCCTTGAACATAAAAAGATAACATTACTAGCCAAGTGTAGAAACACAACAATTATTCTATTTTTTATTTTATTTTATTTTTAATTGAAATTGAAAACTTATATACAACAACGGGGAATCTCCCCCACACTAGGGTGGTACACACGGGTGAAAACCCACGTTTAACTATTGTTTTTGATTACCGAGTCGCTAGCTTGACTCGACCCTGAAATTAATTTGTTCATGGGGAAGCAAGTGGAAGAGACAATCTCCATCGGACTTTCATTCAAGATGTTTGTATAAACATTGAAGCACGTGAAAGTTCCACACCGATGAGATATACATAGAACCGGCTCACAAATGATAAATGAAAATGCCGGGGTTAAAAATAATGTCTTCATTCCCGAAGGAGTGAAGAACAGGAGAAGCTACGGGATAAGTGAAGAAGAGAAAGAAAATCATGATAAAAATCATGACTAACTCTTCATCCTCAATAGGAGAATTCATAATTTCATGAATTTCATCTTTTAAGCTCAATTGGTCTAGACATATCCCGGGTGTGTCTAGATCAAAGTAGAAGTTATCATACTCCGGTAGAGATATGATATGAGTGAGTTCACAGGAGAACTCTTCGTGAAGAGAATCAATCACAAGATGTAAATCTGTGAATTCTTGTTTCACTGTAGACTCATCACTATCCTCAATCTGAGTATCAAAGAGTGGATTCTCAGAAATTAAAGTGAATTCAGAGTCGAATTCAAATAGAGGATTAGTGAGAGTAGCTTTGAATGTTTCAGGAACAAAGTGATCAACATTCTCTATTGGACTGTTAGGGTGAGAAGTGAGTGAACGATCATTACAAAGGAGACTTTCAATTTCTCCTAGGTTGGATTTGAAATCAAAGAGATCATCATCACTTTCCGATGAAAGTGGATTGATGTGAGTGAGTTCATCGGTGAACTCCTCAAGAAGATGATCGCATCGATGTGGAAGTGATGCCTCAACATACTCAATGTTTCCATAAGAAGCAAGTCTTCCTACCATCGGAGAAAGTCTCAAATTGATCGTTTGAACACTCAAGAAGGGAAGAAGAATCACACATATGATCAGAAATTCCCTGTGACTCTCTTGGGATTGGGACAAGGTCCTCAACACTAGACTTTATGAATTCGTCCGATTCCTTTTCAGGAACAGTGTCAAGATGCTCGTCCCCCATAATAAGAGAGTGAGTGTGAATCTCGGGTGTGATAGCAGTTGTTTGAGAATGAATCTCAACTGCTGGGATATCATCTGATGAACTTGATGAATCTATATAAAATTGTAGGATACCAAGTGCATCCTCATCATCACTGTCATCAGGAATAAAATGAAATTGAGAGCTAGATCTGGCTTCTTTTTCTTTTGCAATTGATTCCCTAATAGATTTTTCAAAGGCAATTTGGGAATTTATTTTAGCAACCTGCTCTTCAGCTAACAATTCTTCCATGGATTTCTCATGTGAATTTTTAATGACGGGACATTGTGGGAGTGGAGATTTGTCAAAACCGGAAGGTTGACATTGATAATCATCATGAGGACCCCACAATATACACAAGAAAAACTGGGAACATTTTGAAATGCTGTTTTACTCAACTCCTCAGTTCTTTTCAGCGACTCCAGAAGCTCTAGATAAGTGTCTTGTTGGGTTTGCTGAGGAGTTTGAGTCATTTGGCACGGTGGAGGTTGGTCGTGATATGGATAGTCGTAATTGTTACAAGGAAATGGATTCCTTGTTTGACAATCAGAGCTGAAATGGGGACCTCCATAGTTCTCACAACAAAATGATTGTTGTGGTTGGTCATGTGAATAATATGGAATTTGGTCATTTCCAAAGTCCTCAGTGTTACCAGAAAACTGTTCGTAAACAAACGTGTTTCAGGATTGACACTCAAATCCTTGGTGAGGACCTCCACAAAATTCACAGCAGTGATGTTGATTATATGAGGATAAGTCGGGCTGTGGTGGGTAATTGGAAAAGTTTGAGGGGTCGTTAAATGAGTTCGGATTAGGATCATGATCAAATGAATTCCTCGAACCACAAAACAAACAACTCCTGTTCCGAATATCATTACCACACTGTACACACGCATACACGGCGTGGTGAACCAAAAAGAGGCTCACCACAACCGACACAATGAATAAACGATTCCATTTGAGAGTTATGAGAAGGAATTGGTTCATTCAAAGAATCAACAAAACCAACATGGTGATCTGAATGACTATTAAGTCTCGAAGAACATTTTGAAAAATCCGGAGGTGGGACAAGTGGTGTGCTCGGAGAGCTAGCAATTTCCATCACTTCCATTATGGTCTCGGTTCTCGTTCTTGAGAAACGTGAAGATTAGGCAAGTCATTCTTGCTAGTCACCGCCTAAATTCGCATGCTTGCTTTTAACCGTAAATCGTGAAAGTGTAGGATCAATTTTAGACGGCTTAGGAGCAATTGAGGGGTTAGATCTTTGGATAACCGTAGGTTGGACGTATTTAGCACCTCCATTATCGAAGGAAGTACCGGTCCTTTGTCACCCCGATTTCTCGTTCCATTTCCCTACGTAGAATTAATGGATCATCACGAACAACACGAATTCTTGACATTTGTGATAAGGTCTGAAGTTTTTCAACTTCATCCCAGAATTCGTCGCAGTCGAGAGATTCCATGAGAAGAAGAAGTTAGAATCAAATGGATAGAGGGTAAAGGAATAAAGAATCAAAAAGGGTAAGAGGGTAAAGATGAATATTTTTGGATTTTTTGGATAAACATTTTGTAAAAACAAAGAATGAAAATATTTTTGGTGTTGTTAACACTTTAGGAAAAGTGTTAATGAACTTTTTGATTTTGATTAACTTTACAAAAAAACTGTTTACAAACGGTGGTATATGTGCAAGTACGGGTCTGAAAAATGTTTAAAACACGCTTACGCCTGCGGCGCAAAATTTGATTGGTCCCGAACCGTCAAGTTATATCACACAAGCTAGCCACTTGTGAATGGCTAACCGTAAGAAACTTAAAACTGCTCAGAAACCAAATGCAATTAAGATCAGAGGAATATAGGGGATTCCTGGGTCCTTAAGTCCCACGGAGGATGAATTGGTGTTTAACACAGACAGATGTCGAATAATCACTAAGGATAGTGATCAGTAAGGTTTTTGAGATATTTATACCTAAAGAAAAGTTTTGTAAATTACAATGGCTTAAATGAAAATTAAAGAAAATTAAAAAGTTAAAATATATTAAATAAACGCTATCTCTATTTTTAAAATCGATGAACGTTTAAAACCTAAAACGTACGTTTAAATAAAATTACGTAAACGTACAAAATAAAACGTGAGTTTTAAGAAATAAAAGGCCTACAAATATGAAAATGATATTTTTACAATCCTAATAATAAAATAAAATTATTAGAAAAAGAAAATTATTTTTAAAACGATTTATTTAATTATTATTAATTAAAAATTATTTATTAAGTATTTAAAATGCACTAAAATATAAGAAAATACAAAATTAACTTAGAAAAATGAAATTATAACTTAGAAAAATCTAAAATATGATAAAACTTATTTTAAAACTGAAAATATATTTTTTAGAGTTTTTATGTATTTATTATTAATTTAATACTATTTAAAACTAATTAAAATGCTAGAAAATACTATTTAAACCAAGAAAATTATGGAAAAATATTTTTTTGGCTTTTTATATTTTTCATAATCTAGCAAAATTGAAAACATATTTTTTTAAACTTTTTCTTATTTATTTGTATTAAAAGCTATTTAAAAAGGATTAAAAACTGTTTTAAATAAGGAAAAATACTAAACAGTGATGGAAAAATCTGAAAAATTCAGGAAAATACTAAAATATTATTCTTAATCTATGAAAAATATAAAAACATATGCTTATGAGGAGGAAAATGCAATCTAGTGGATTGGCTTATAAATAAGCACTTCAAAATAAGCCAAAAGCCACCACAGAGTACCAGCTTATCACAGGACCTAAATTATACTAAAACTTCTAGTAAGCAACCTAATCCAACTACTCTATACCACTGGGAAGCAGGATACAGGTATATGATGCCAAATACACATCTACCAAAACAAGATTTACCCACCAACTTGCAAAAATTAAGCCACCTAATAAACAAGAAATCTAAAGCCAGATATTACAATCTTAAGTTGACCTAGCAAAGGGCTTGTAAACCAAAAATTAGCTACTCACAAGTTCTTATGAGCTTATGGAGAACTCTGCAAGTTCTTGTCATCCCTGGTTCTTCAATGCACAGGGCATGTTTTTGAGAAGGGGTTCAAAAGAAGCAAAGAAATAAGCAGTTAATAAGCTAAGTGGGAGAGAGCTACTATTTTTCTAATTTATTTAAGCAGTTAAACTTTAATATCCCAGAAGATTATAAGCTAAAACTTAATAATAAACACACAATAAAATTCTAAAGTTTATTCAAAAACTGCATTTAGGAAATTTTGACTTTTTTAAGTTATGAACTAGTTTGACTTTTATGAACTTCTAATCAATTCTATGGACTGAAAATGTTATTATAAGCTATGATAAGGTGAGATTAAGCTATTGCATCAAGTTATAAGCTACTTTGATGCAATAAGCATTCCTAAATCTCAACAGTTAATAAATAAGAAGATATTAAAGATCATTTTGACTTTTTATAAAACAAGGACAATATTTTATGGTTTGATTGAGCTATTAGGATCTAATGTAACATACAATAAACAAGTACAATGGGTAAAACACCCTCTAATACAGTTAACTAAACAAATCCAAACACCCTTTTTCAAGTTTATGAAGCTTTTAACTTTAAAACAAGTGTTTAAACTAAGAAAGCTATTTAATAACTTATATTAACTATATTGAAACAGTATTAAGCTAAATTTAACAAGATTATAGTACTTATATTAAGAAATGCAAATTTCAAGGAATTGGCTTACAAATTGAGATTATTCACAAAACAGAGAACTGATAACTGATAACACCCCTAATAGCTTACCACTAAGCCTCTAAACCCATAAGCAATCCAAATATCACCATGCTTCAGCTTTGGTCTTCATTTTCCTTTCCTTTTTATTTTTTTACTAATTTTTTAGTGATTTTTGGTATTTTTGAGTTACAAATATAAATTGACTTTGAAGATTTTCTAAAGCTTATAAAAGCTTAAGAGGGAGCTTATATGAGCTTTAAGGTTCTTAAGAACAACTAATAACAACAATTGAGAATTTTGAGAATTTAGACAAGATATTAGACATAAACTGCATTCGTACATAAAAACTGAAATTGAAACTGACATTAGGATTTTATTACACTGAAATCACTTAACAAAACACTTAAAAGCTTAAAAATACACTGTAATTTGAAAATTACACTATTCGACACTACCTAAACTAAATTACACTACTTACTATCTCCATACTGCTTCTTTCTCTTTCTTTATAGCTTTTTCAGACTCTATGTCGACCTCTGGTCATTTCCCACTTGATTGCAGCCCTTGGATCATTGAAATTCATCATAATCGTACACTTGGTGCTTTTGGCGGGAAAAGTCTTGAAGCAGGTAATAGCATTAAATGAGGTGGGGGGGTTAGTTTGCAAGGTGGAAAGGTTGAGGGTGAGAGGTAGGTATGAGCTGGAAAGGTGGTGATGAGGTGGTAGTAGCAGGTGGAGGGGAATGAGTGGTAACAGGTGTTGGGCTTGGGTTGTATTTGGGTTTTGGATATATCATAAAAGGGATCCGTTTTGGTTTATTATTAATACAAGCCCAAGGACTAAAGTTGTAAATTCTGCAAATGAAAGGACTAAACCTGCAAATATTCCAAAGCTAATACAAGGGTTAAACTTGCCAAGTTTCATTTACCAAAGGACCAATAATGTTAATTTTAATACGTCCCAAGGGTCATTTTGTAAATTTTGAAACTTGAGGGACCAAACATGTAATTTTTCAAAAGTTCACCATAAGGACCAATTTTGTCATTTATGAATAGTACAAGGTTTATTTTTGATAAATTTCCATTTTTTTAAATTCACCAAGGACTATTTATGACATTTTTCAAAGTTCGGGGACTAAAGTTGTCATTTTGTAAATTTTAAACTTTAAAGGGTTTATTTTGACAACTTTTGAATCCCATGGACCTTAAATGACATTTTACAAGTTTTTGAATTACCGGGGACTAGTTTTGACAATTTTGAAACTTGGGGACTAAAACGCCAATTATGCAAACTTGATACGCTTTTCACTTTGATTTTGGTATTTTTGCTTTTAAAACACATAAAACACTTGTTTGTGATATTTTTATCATTTTGATGCATTTATGAGTGTTTTCAGATGTTTTTGCAGTCTAGATGGTACAAAAATGATGAGTATTTAGACACTCATCATGTATATTTGGGGGTGGGGTGTAAACAATGCTCTTCATTGATATTCCGGAAAAAACCAAAATGTCACGAGAACCGCGAAAAGGATAGGCTCTGAGGGGTTAACTAGGGGTATCGTGTACTAAAGATGAGTACAACGCAAAGGGTGTGGGGAATTACTCAACCGATGTGGAAGAAGTAATTATATTACGGGTATCAAACAAGGGTTATCCTAATGCCTCTTATCATTTAGTTATTCCTAACTACACAAGTGTAGTCTTACTAAAGATCTCGGAATGCATCACAAAACAAGTTCTAGAATCTAATATACTACCGGTTCACACTCTAAGCATTAAAGATGAATGCTTTTAATTCCTACTAATCTAAGGGCAATCCTCACATTTTGGGTGGAATTTAGGTGGTAAAGGGTTTTTGTGCTAGTCATGCAACTTCCTATCCGTGAGACGCTTTTGTTAAGACTAATGGCCCACTCCTATATGTCATGAAAAATTTTAAATTTGGTGCCAAAATTACCCTAACCGACATTTTCTCATGGTTTATTACACAAATACAATTGGACAAAGCAAATAGTCAAGGATAAGCATAGTTTCAAAGTTCCCGCTTTGTTTTCCCTCCCTACACTTAAACTGAACATTGTCCCCAATGTTCCCCGAAAGTATCAAAGTTATGATAATGGAAGGTAATGAAAACGAAAGAAACTAGTACTCCCCTGATTAGCTCGGTAGGATCCGTGTGTGAAGTAGTGGTTAAATCCTTTCCAAGAAGAATGTGTGTGTGAAAAGCTCCTTCCAATCTTTTGTTTCTTCTTCTTGATAAATGAAACCTGCACATTTGAAGAAAACAACGAAACCTTCAAGCGTAAAAATCGGTAATAATATATATGAGACTCTGCTAAACTAGGATATAATGCTTGTGGAATGGATGTTTACAATTTCGGAAAATTAAGACACGGAAAATTCCAAAAATTTATAAGTAGCTCGAAAACGAGAAAAAGTAATCGATGTTTTTACTATTTCCCTCGACCGCCGTGGTTGCAATCTGACGCCGTCAAGTTATCGACAAAAGCTGGTCGATTTTCTAGAAAAATTCGGAAAATTTACATCTTTAGAATCTGGAAAATTTACGCAAAACATCCATTAAGACTCGATACAAGCATTTGACTCGAACAAACACACATATATATCTTTTAATGAATTGCTATTCTCATGTTTACGTTTCTTTGAAAACGTGTGTAATCCTCCTACACTTATCCTTTATGTAAAATACCTTTATATGCAATTAAGACGAGGTTAAAATCAAAATAAAGCATTTTTACAAATTTAAACTTGAGAGTAAACAATTAATAAAAGATATATGACACTAACAAGCAAACAATTAAGCATGGGTTGCCTCCCACGGCGCTTTTCTTTATTTAAGAGTCTTGTAGCTAGACTCGTAGTCGCGTCCCCTCATGTGACTTTATTACCGTCATCTCCTTCCTCATGACGGTCTCTATTGGGGGATTCCATGTTGTAGAAGTGCCCTATGATGCATCTCTCTAAGAGTTCGTCTTCTCCCCACTTGGTCCTATATTTCGGTCCTAGGTTCAAGCAGTCCTTATAGAATCCGAAAATCTTAGCCATAACATAATCTACTCCTTTTTCTTTATCCTCCTCATTCATATAATAGACCGATAGTTTAAGTTCCTTTTCATCATTAGCGAGTGATGAGAACTTCTCAATCTTGAACAGCATTTGGTAAGCTATGTCGTCATTCTCATCCTTGAATCGCACTATTCCTAATGAAGGATCATAAGTCATCCCGGTGTTTTCTATGAAAGGTTTTCCTAGAATAACATGGGACAAGCAAGGGTCTATGGCCATGTTAATATCATCCGCAATTATGAAGTCCATAGGAAACGTGAAACTACCTACATAAACGGGCAATCCCTTAACTCTACCAAGAAAATTGCAACTAACACTAGGATCATCGGGGTCTTGCCTAGTTGGAATCGGCTTTTTCACTACCCAATTTTAGTAGGTGCTAGTCATTATGTTGATTGGGGATTTGCGGTCAATGTATGCCTTTGCCACGAAAAGGTGTCCTATGCAACATGGTATGTTAAGATTCCAAGGGTTCCCAAACTTGATTCTAGGGCTTTTCCTAACATACATGTGACGCAGGTCACGTACTAAGTGAGGGTGGCGAGATAGCTCGTCTTCCGTAGGAAACTTATTGAAATAGTCATTGTCTACATCATCTACTTCCTCGGTTGTTTCATTAGTCTCACGTGTATGGTCCTCTTCATCATTGGTTCTATTAGGTTTCACTAAGGCGATGGTATTGACGAATTGGACATGCTTAGCTAACTTACTTGGGTCCTTAATCTCTACACCGGAAGGCTCGGGAGTTGAGATAGCATTAACCTTCCTATCACTATTGGTCATGGCTTTCAAAAGGTTGTCTATCTTCCTATCCATTTCGGCTTGTTGTTGGTTAAAGCGGTCCGTGAGCTTAGCTATTTGGGCTTCTTGGGTTGCAACTAGGTTTTGCAACATCCCTTCGATGTTTTGTTGGTTAGGACCGTGGTATGGGGCCATGAAAATCATTGGAAGTGAATTCCTTGGTTTGTCCCCAGTAGAAGTCGGGCTTGCCCTTCCATGCTTCTCGGGTTTCATTGAAATTCCTAGGTCCGGGTATTGTAGGGAATCTTCCTCCCGTTCCATTAACACGCGAGGATGCGTAGTCAACGGAAGCATGTTCGGGGGATCAGGTGCAATTGCGCGTGTTATGAGGATCATAAAGCGGCTCACACGAAGAAGAAAATTTGTTCACATGGCGTGAAGACTAAGGGTTTTCGTAGGAACTCATTAGGAATTTGACTTGATCTTCAAGTTCGATCATCCTACGGTCGGAAGATTGTGAGTCAATGGGAGGCAAGGAGGTTGCCTTAACGGTTTTGGGCAAATCGCGGGGGTCATTCCAACTTTCGTTGTCATAGAGAGCAAGGTCCTCTATTATACCCCATGATTCTTCCGCGGTGAGATCACTAAGTTTTCCACCGATCGCTTGGTCAATGGATCGCTTGGTGGGCAAGTTGACATGATCATAAAAGATTTGGACTTGAAGCCAGAGATCAATGCCATGATGAGGGACTTTATGAAGTAAGTCCTTGAATCGAGTCCATGCTTCGTAGAGAGATTCACCTTGACGTTGTTGGAACATCAAGATGTCATTCCTAAGTTTAGTGGTTCTCCCCGGTGGGAAATATTGAGAAAGCAAACGAGAGGTGAGATTATCCCAACTTGAGATGGAGCCGGCGGGAAGTCGCTCAAGCCAATTACTAGCTTGGTCCCGTAGAGAAAATTGGAAGAGACGCAGGCGCGTGGTCTCCCGAGTAGTAGCATCAAGGTCGATGGAATCGACAATTTTAAGGAAATCCTTAGATGCTGATTTGGATCTTCGGAACGAAGTCCATGGAATGCACATCCGTTTTGCACCAACCGGATGGTGTCGGATCGCAGGGCGCGTAGTTTGGGCTTGGTCGGGAAGCTCAATGGTGTTCCTATAGCCTAGGTGGCTTGGTCTCGAGTATTCACCAAGAGTACGGGCTCTTGGCGGTCATTTGGTGGTAGGTTGATGAATGGTGGTTGGTTATCACCATCCATGATGAAAAGTGATGGTGTTACGAACAAATGTCACGAAGAAGGGGGATAGACTAAGAGAAAGCTAAAAATGAGAAAAATTTACTTGATAGGAATCAAGCAAAGAAACCTAAACGAGGTGGACTACTAACTAGCTATTCTATTCCGGCAACGGCCAAAAACTTGATAACGCTACACGCGTCGTTCGGGGTCAAAGGAACTTCCTTTTCTTCGAGCAAGTTTTATAACACCCTAGGCAAGTGAACCTAATCGCTTGTAGTGTAGTATTAGGTTAAGCCACGGGTATTGACATTGTTCTCTAGGGGAATAGGAATGCTAGTGAGAAGTTACTACGCTAAGGTTGGGGTTGAGGAAGATTATTTTTTATCTTTTTTTTGTTTTTTTAGGAAATGGAAAAGTACGAATCTCGGGGTTTGGATTTGGGGGGTTGGTATTGCTACCGATTACTTTACTTATCTAATTATCTAATCTATGGTGTATGTAGTCTATGTCTAATTATTGTGTGCTCGTATGATAGTTTAAAGATGTGTTTACTTAGGTTTTACTACTCCTTAATTATCTCCTATTGGTGGTTGAATTGTCACGTCCTTATTCTTAATTGCGTTGTGTGTCTAAAGTTGTAGGGTATGCGTTTATCCCTAACTCTTTGAAGTTACCAAAGGGTCTCATCTACAAAATACCACTAGGGATCATAAACTCTAACTCTAAGGCCTCTTTGGATAGTTTAGCTTACAACCGCTCAAGGTGCTATAACCTAAGGTTCACAAAGATTAATCAAGCATTAAGTACACAACTAACGACCTATCGCATTACTAGATCATTAATCAACTAAGATAAGAGACAACCAATCAATATTCAATAATTAAGTTTCATCTTCCTTAAGCAAACACACAAGTAAATTAGTCGGACATGGAGAACATGCAAGCATACACACAAATAATCAAAGACATAATTGTATTAATGAAGTAAAGCACTTATCTTGGTGTAAGATAGGGTTTGGAACCCTAAAATACTGTACAAGACAGACTTGGTTCGGTTTAGGTTTTTACTCCAAAAGACTACACACTAATACTAAAAAATTCGGATTCTATATATAAGATTACATATGCGACGGCCTCACCTTATGTTTTGTGACGCCGTCGGATCGCCGTCATTAGGGTTTCGTCTTGGCCACGTTAGACTTGTGACGGCGTCACCTTGTGCTTGTGACGCCGTCCTCCTTAGCTTCGGACGCCGTGGGATCAAATCTAGGCCGTCTGAGTTGCGACGACCTACTCTTTTATAACATGACGTTGTCACTTGAAAATAAGAGTTTTGGCTTCATCCGTCACAAAATCCTCCGACGGCGTCAGCAGATAAGCCGTGGACGCCGTCACCTTGTCATTCAGCAGCTTTAAGTGTCTCGATTCTTGACTTTGGCCATTTTCTTTGTATATTCGCGCCTTTTCGTCCAAATAAGTGCCATTACAGCAATTTGCCTTCAAGAGACCTAAAAAGTAAAAAGGAACGATATTAAGTAATAACGGATACAAAAGTGATCAAATAAGGGCTTAAATGACCCCTAAAAAAGGTACATTTTAAAACCTTATCACAAGATCAAGACACTCAAGCTGCAGAAATTACACCTAACGGCGTCCAAATCAGAGGGCGACACCGTCCCTATTTTGTGACGACTCAGGATCGAATTGGCTATTTTACACCTGACGGCGTCAGGCTTTGAAGAGTAAGGGCGTCACAAAGACTTTTCTTCTCGAGATGGCCTAGATCCGACTCGACGACGCCATCAGCTGAAGACTGACGACGTCACAACCACAACGTGACGCCGTCCCAGTGATGACTTGGCCAAGACGAAACCCTAATGGCGACGATCATATGGCATCCCACCTATAAGGCGACGCCGTCGTAGTTGTAAAATTATATATAGAAATCGAATTTTCAGACTTTTAGAGAGGTAGACTTTTGGAGTAAAAACCTAAAACGATTGTAGTCTGGTTTAGACAGTATTTTAGGGTTTTCATAACCTATTTTACATCGAGATAAGTTATTTATTCCCTTGATTTCATTATGTCTTCGATTGAATGTGTGTATGCTTGCATGTTTAACATGTCCGGCTAATTTACTTGTGTGTTTTCTTAGATCTATGAAACCTAGTTATTAATTATTGATTGGTTGTCTCTTATCTTAATTGTAATTGGCTTATGAGTGCATTAGGCCATCGTTGTGTTTTTAATGATTGAGTAATCTTTGTTGAACATTAGTTTATAATTACTAGTGGAATTGTATGCTAAACATCCAAAGATAATCTTACTGTTAAGTTTACGAATCCTAGAGATTTCGTAGTCATTAACCTTAAGGTAGCTTCAAAGAGTTAGGGATAAAAGCACACCATACGACCTTAGAAAACACAACGCGTTAAGAATAAGGACGTGACAATTCAACCACCAATAAAAGTGTTAGGTCACTAGTTTTACAACACAAGCATCAAGAGAAGAAATAGAGAAGAAGATGAGATCGGTTGAACAACTATCCAAACACACACACACGTAAATAAAGAAAGGTTATGCGTAGGGTATGTGAAAGAGAATAAATTGAACAACCAACCTTCAAATGAAGGTTTACATAAGGTATTTATAGGCAAGGAGCTAGGGCAACACACCTACTCCTTCCCTTTCTCCTATGGGCTTGGGCCTAAGCTCATGGGCCTTCTACATAAGCTTAAGGCTAATAACAAACATAAAGGCCATACTAAGCTAACTATTACATATGAGTAACTAACACTTGAATAAGGTTTAGGAGTGATTCCAACAATCTCCCCCTCAAGTGTTATTACAAATGAGTAACTGATTGGTCCCGAACCGTCAAGTTATCTCACACAAGCTAGCCACTTGTGAATGGCTAACCGTAAGAAACTTAAAACAGTTCAAACACTAATGCAATTTAGATCAGAGGAATATAGTGGATTCTTGGGTCGTTAAGTCCCACGGAGGATGAATTGGTGTTTCACACAGACATATGTCGAATAATCACTAAGGATAGTGATCAGTAAGGATTTTGATGGATAATTATACTAAAGAAAAAGTTCTATAAATTACAGCGACTTAAATGCAAATTAAAGGAAATTAAAAAGTTAAAATATATTAAATAAACGCTATCACTATTTTTTACAATGATGTGTTTGTGATTTTATTAAACAAAATAACTTAAATAAACTATTTTAACTAAAATGTAAACTTAAATTACCTAAAAACGTAACTTAAAATGAAAACGAGCGTTATTTATAAAATTACGAGTAAGCAAAAACGTGAAATTTATGAAATAAAAGTCCTACAAGTGTAAAAATAATTTTATTACGTAGTATATGACAAAAGAAAATTTTAGAAAAAGATTTATATTTTTAGACTTTTTATATTTTTATTATGAATTTAAATAAGTTTTTACACTAATTAAATGATTAAAAATACTAAAACTATCGAGAAAAATCTGAAACTTTTTATAAAATACTTAATACTAATACAAATCTATGAAAAATACAAAAGTTGCAAAAGCTAGTTTAAATAAGCTCGAAATAAGCTAAATTAACCAAATAAGCTAAACGGGATAAAGAGTACTTAAGTATTTGATTGTGCAAAATGTAACCAGTCAAAGACCCAAGGGCAACTGGTATACAGGTACACACTTATCACTCTCATAAGGTGGAGGTCTCAGTTCGAGCACGCCTCCCACCTTTTTGCTCTTTTTTTTTTTTCGATTTTTCTTTTGCAAACTTATTAAACACAAGAAAATAAGCACTTTTTATAATTATGACTTTTTACAAGATCCACTAATAAGCTCAGTTTTGAGCTTATGATTCCAAATTGGCTAGAATATGAAATAAGCACAAAGATTAAACTAAATGGCTAATAAGCTATTAAATAAGCAAGAGTAAACTAAGAATAAGCTGAACAACTATTAATAAACTAATTTAACAACTTAATAAGCACAATGAATTGGAAATAAGCACTCAACTTACTCCAAATAAGCACAAGCTTATTTGTTTGCACAAGGTATTATTTAGATTTCTAGACACTTTCTAGCTTAATTTTAAGCACTTAAATGAGCTAAGAAATGAAAATAAGCAATTGAACTAGTAAGTATATCAGCTAAACTCTCTAAAAAACTAATTTTCAAAGTTTAGATTACAATAATAAGCTTGTGAGAAGCTTTTGAAAGAGCTAGTAAACACTGACTAATTAGTACACTAAATGAAATGGACAAAAATAAAAGTAACTAGCATATCCAATAAGTGCAAAACTGAAAAATGAGCACTGGCACTTCAAGTTAGCCAGATGGGCTTCTAGAATAAACAACTTGCACATGCTAATCTTTTCTAAATAGCAAGTTATAAGCTTGTGAATTGAGCTTAAGAAACTGTGCACAGGACATGACTTTTAAAAAGGACTTAAAAGAAACTGATGAATAAGCACTTAATAAGCTAATTAGAAGTGAACTATTATTTTTCTAATTTATTTAAGCAGCTAAATTTTACTATCCCAAAAGCTGATGGGCTAAATCCTAATATTGAGTACACACTAAAATTCTAAAGTTTATTCAAAACTGGTATTGAGAAATTTTTGACTTTTTATATTATGAACTATGTTGACTTTAATGAGATTTTAATTGATCCTATGGACTGAATAAGTTGTATTAAGCTATAATAAGATAGATTTAAGCTAGAGTACAAAGTTACAAGCTACTTTGATGAGATTTGCATTTCTAAATCTTAACAGTGAACTGCAAATTGAGAGTAGAAACTATTTTGACTTTTTATGCAACAAGGATTAGTTTTTATGGTTTAAATGAGCTATATTATCCTATTGTAACATGTATCAACCAATAACAAAGGCTATAATTCTAGCTAGCACAATTAAACAAATAAATCCAAACACCCTTTAACAAGGCTTTTATGAAGCTTTTCAAAGTATTTCAAAGATTAAGACTATGACACTGATTAGAAACCTTATACTAACTATATTTAAATAGGATTAAGCCAAAATTAACAGGTTTTAAGTACTTATACTAGAAAATGTAAAAATCAAGAAAATAGCTTACAAGGTGAGTTCAAGCATAAAACAGAGAACCAAGGACTGAGATCACACCTATAGCTTCCCAAGAAGCTCTAAACCAATAAGCAATCCAAATTCAATCCTGCTTCAGCTTTCTTGATCATTCTCCATGATTTTTTATTTTATAACTATTTTTTTTGGTATTTTTCTTGTTTTTCTGTTTTTGATACTAAACAAAGTGTTAAGATTTCTAAAAGCTTATAAGAGCTTCCTAGGAGCTTTTATGAGCTTATTGAGCACAAAACAACAACTACAAACATCATTTGACCATATTGAGATTTTTGAACTTGAAAATACATAAACTGAATTCTTGTACATATACTGCAATTGAAACTGAAAACAGGTTCTTAATACACTGAAAATTTATTACAAAGTATTTAAAAGTTTAAACTTACACTAGGAAATTTAAAATATTAAAAACGACATAGGGAAAATTAAATTACACTACTTGTTTTTCCACACTGCTCCAAACTTGATTTATATTGATCTTTATGAGTTCGTGGACATTCAATCTTTCCACCATTTTACAGCCATTGGATCTTCATAAGTCATCATAATCGTCCATGTGGAAAATTGGCGGGAAAAGGTCTTGATAGCAGGTTTTAGTGATTAATGCAATTGGATGGATGTGGAGGTGGAAAGGGGTGGGTATACAAATGGAAAAGGTGGTAATGTGGTGGTGAGGTGGAGAAGTGGGGAAAAACCACCTGGTTTTGGGATTCAGTGGTGGGAGAGATACATGAACAAGGTAATGCAGTTTTTCATTTTAAATTTTTGGGCCGGGTTGTGTTTTGGGCTTGGGTTGGATAATACAAATGGTCCGTTTGGTTTAGTATTAATACAAGGACTATTGTTGTAATTTCTAAAAATGAAGGGACCGATCCTCGCACTTATTCCAAAGTTATTCCAAGGGCTGAAATTGTAACATGTGAATAGTACAAGGGCCAATGTTGCATAAAATTCCATTTTATAAACCAAGGACTATTTTTGACATTTTCAAAACTTAAGGGACCTAAGTTGTAATTTTGCAAATTTTGATTTCAAGGACCAATTTTGACAACTTGATGAATCCCTAAGGACTTAAAATGATATTTTTCTTTATTTTGATATACCAGGGACTGTTTTTGATAACTTTTTAAACTTGGGGGACTAAAACTGCCAATTATGCAAACTTGATATGTTTTTCACCAGATTTTAATATTTTTGCATTTAAAACATATAAAACACTTGTTTGTGATATTTTTATCATTTTGATGCATTTCTGAGTGTTTTCAGATGTTTTTGGCATTCTAAACAGTATAAAAATGATGAGTATTTAGACACTCATCAATTCCCCACATTAAGATATTGCTAGTCCCTAGCTATGTTTTAAGAAAAATTAATGGATTTCATCTCTTTACCAAAAGCCATTACTTCTGGAGTAGCCAATTGTTTCAGTTCAAGTAAGAACCTTGGTACAATGATAACCAAATGATTTTGAGCAAATCATAAGCTATAAACGGATTTGATTTGTCTTTACCAGAAGCCGTTTGCTTCTGGGCTAGCCAACTCTTAGATAAATTATCAATATTATCTTTGGTGAGCCGATTACCAATTATGGTTTTTCCACTGCCTTTACCACAAGCCATAAACTTGCGGGCTAGCCAACTTTTCACTAGTTAAAGATATGGTGAGCTGAACACCATACAATTTTGGGCAAATTGCAAGCCGTCAACGGTTTTGAGATATCTTTACCAAGAGCCGTTTGCTCCTGGATTAGCCAGTCCTTATGTAGGTTAGACATGGTGGACTGATTACCATTTGTTGTGTTTAGTACATAGTACTTCCACTACAAATTTTTTTTTAAAATTTGGCCATTTTGGGGGAAAAAGGGACTAAAAGGGTACATTTATGATCAAATTCGCCAGAATTTCCCCCCCACACTTAGAAATGAATATTGTCCTCAATATTCAATGTCCCGACTATTATGCCGAATCCTTGAACGTAAGAAGATAACATTACTAGCTAAGTGTAGAAACACAACAATTTTTTTTTAAATCTATATACAACATGTGGGGCATCTCCCCCACACTAGGGTGGTACACACGGGTGAAAACCCATGTTTAACTATTGTTTTTGATTACCGAGTCGCTAGCTTGACTCGACCCCGAATTAATTGGTTCATGGGGAAGTAAGTGGAAGAGACAATCTCCATCGGACTTTCACTTGAGATGTTTGTATAAACATTTGAAGTACGTGAAAGTTCCACACCGATGAGATATTGAGAGAACCGGCTCACAAATGATAGATGAAAATGCCGGGGTCAAAAATAATGTCTTCATTCCCGAAGGAGTGAAGAACAGGAGAAACCACGGGATATATGAAGAAAAGAAAGAAAATCATGATAAAAATCATGACTAACTCTTCATCCTCAATAGGAGAATTCATAATTTCATGAATTTCATCTTTTAAGCTCAATTGGTCTAGACATATCCCGGGTGTGTCTAGATCAAAGTAGAAGTTATCATACTCCGGTGGAGATATGATATGAGTGAGTTCACAGGAGAACTCCTCAAAGGCGAATGATTCATATTCGGGATTGATTTGAGTGAGTTCACTGGGGAACTCATCAAAAGTGAATGATTCATAATCGGGGAGAGAATTATGAGAATGAGAAGTAGTAATACCACTAATCTTCTCTCCCATATGATCAAAATGGAACGTTTGCAATTCCGGAATAGAATCATCGAACAAAAGTTCACTATCCTCAAAGGGAATAGGATGTGAAGTAGGCTTTTCATTAAAAGCCTCGATTCTAGAAATGAGAAGATTAACATTCAATAATGTAAGACGAAGAGCTTCGTCTTGGATTATTTCTTCATCATTCTCTCTCCTAAGCTAACAGTGCTCGAAGGTAATTCCCCCAAATAACTTATGTCTCCACAAGATAAAGAATAGTCCTCATCAGAATCAGAGAATATCTCAATATGATCATTTTGGAAGACAAAAGGAGGAGGGATATCACACACATGATCAAGAATTCCCTGTGACTCTCTCGGGATTGGGACAAGGTCCTCAACACTAGACTTTATGAATTCGTCTGATTTCTTTCAGAACAGTGTCAAGATGCTCGTCCCCCATGTTCAGAGAGTGAGTGGGAGCTTGGGTGATGGCGTTGCTTGAGAATGAATCTCAACTGCTGGGATATCAACCGATGAACTTGATGAATCTTTATAAAATTGTAGGATACCAAGTGCATCCTCATCATCATTGTCATCAGGAATAAAACGAAATTGAGAGCTAGATCTGGCTTCTTTTTCTTTTGCAATTGTTTCCCTAATAGATTTTTCAAAAAGCAATTTGGGAATTTATTTTAGCACTGCTCTTCACTAGCAATTCTTCCATATATTTCTCATGTGAATTTTGAATGACGGGACATTGTGGGAGTGGAGATTTGTCAAAACCGGAAGGTTGACATTGATAATCATCATGAGGACCCCCACAATGTACACAAGAAAAACTGGGAACATTATGAAATGCTGTTTTACTCAACTCCTCAGTTCTTTTCACGACTCCGAAGCTCTAGATAAGTATCTTGTTGGGTTTGCTGAGGAGTTTGAGTCATTTGGCACTGTGGAGGTTGGTCGTGATATGGATAGTCGTAATTGTTACAAGGAAATGGATTCCCTGTTTGACAATCGAAATGCTAAATGGGGACCTCCATAGTTCTCACAACAAAATGATTGTTGTGGCTGGTCATGTGAATAATATGGAATTTGGTCATTTCCAAAGTCTGAGTGTTACCGAAAACTGCTCATAAACAAACGTGTTTCCGGATTGACACTCAAATCCTTGGTGAGGACCTCCACAAAATTCACAGCAGTGATGTTGATTATATGAAGATAAGTCGGGCTGTGGTGGGTAATTGGAAAAGTTTGAGGGGTCATTAAATGAGTTCGGATTAGGATCATAATCAAATGAATTCCTTGAACCACAAAACAAACAACTCCCGTTCTGAATATCATTACCACACTTAATGTACACACGCACACCAATGCGACATGGTGAACCAAAAAGAGGCTCACTACAACCGACACAAGGAATAAACAATTCCATTTGAGAGTTATGAGAAGGAATCGGTTCATTCAAAGAATCAACAAAACCAACATGGTGATCCGAATGACTATTAAGTCTCGAAGAACATTTTGATAAATCCGGAGGTGGGACAAGTGGTGTGCTCTGAGAGCTAGCAATTTCCACCACTTCCGTTATGGTCTCCGGTTCTGGTTCTTGAGAAACGTGAAGATTAGGCAAGTCATTCTTGCTAGTCACCGGTCTAAATTCTGCATGTTTGCTTTTAACCGTAAATTGTGAAAGTTTAGGATCAATTTTAGACGGCTTAGGAGCAATTGAGGGGTTAGATCTTTGGATAACCGTAGGTTGGACGTATTTAGCACCTCCACTATCGAGGGAAGTACCGGTCTTTTGTCACCCCGTTTCTCGTTCCATTTCCCTACGCTAATTAATGGATCATTACAAACAACACGAATTTTTGACATTTGCGATAGAGTATGAAGTTTTTCAACTTCGTTCCAGAATTCGTCGTAGTCGAGAGATTCCATGAGAAATAGAAGAAGTTAGAATCAAATGGATAGAGGGTAAAAGGATAAAGAATCAAAAAGGGTAAGAGGATAAAGAGGAATATTTTTGGCATTTTTGAAAAACATTTTATAAAAACAAAGAATGAAAATATTTTTGGAGTTGTTAACACTTTAGGAAAAGTGTTAATGAACTTTTTGATAATTTGATAACTTTACAAAAAACTGTTTACAAACGGTGGTATATGTGCAAGTACGGGTCTGAAATTGCTAAAACACGCTACACCTCCCGGCAGCGGCGCCAAATTTTGATTGGTCCCGAACCGTCAAGTTATCTCACACAAGCTAGCCACTTGTGAATGGCTAACCGTAAGAAACTTAAAACAGTTCAAACACTAATGCAATTTAGATCAGAGGAATATAGTGGATTCCTGGGTCGTTAAGTCCCACGGAGGATGAATTGGTGTTTCACACAGACAGATGTTGAATAATCACTAAGGATAGTGATCAGTAAGGATTTTGATGGATAATTATACTAAAGAAAAAGTTCTATAAATTACAGCGACTTAAATGCAAATTAAAGGAAATTAAAAAGTTAAAATATATTAAATAAACGCTATCACTATTTTTTACAATGATGTTTTTGTGATTTTATTAAACAAAATAATTTAAATAAACTATTTTAACTAAAATGTAAACTTAAATTACCTAAAAACGTAACTTAAAATGAAAACGAGCGTTATTTATAAAAATTACGCGAGTGCGCAAGCAAAAACGTAAAATTTATGAAATAAAAGTCCTACAAGTGTAAAAACAATTTTCTTACGTAGTATATGACAAAAGAAAATTTTAGAAAAAAGATTTATATTTTTTAGACTTTTATATTTTTTATTATGAATTAAATAAGTTTTTACACTAATTAAATGATTAAAAATACTAAAACTATCGAGAAAAATCTAAAACGTTTTTATAAAATACTTAATACTAATACAAATCTATGAAAAATACAAAAGTTGCAAAAGCTAGTTTAAATAAGCTCGAAATAAGCTAAATTAACAAAATAAGCTAAACGGGATAAAGAGTACTTAAGTATTTGATTGTGCAAAATGTAACCAGTCAAAGACCCAAGGGCAACTGGTATACAGGTACACACTTATCACTCTCATAAGGTGGAGGTCTCAGGTTCGAGCCTGCCTCCCACCTTTTTGCTCTTTTATTTTTTTTTTCGATTTTTCTTTTGCAAACTTATTAAACACAAGAAAATAAGCACTTTTTATAACTATGACTTTTTACAAGATCCACTAATAAGCTCAGTTTTGAGCTTATGATTCCAACAGTTGGCTAGAATATGAAATAAGCACAAAGATTAAACTAAATGGCTAATAAGCTATTAAATAAGCAAGAGTAAACTAAGAATAAGCTGAACAACTATTAATAAACTAATTTAACAACTTAATAAGCACAATGAATTGGAAATAAGCACTCAACTTACTCCAAATAAGCACAAGCTTATTTGTTTGCACAAGGTATTATTTAGATTTCTAGACACTTTCTAGCTTAATTTTAAGCACTTAAATGAGCTAAGAAATGAAAATAAGCAATTGAACTAGTAAGTATATCAGCTAAACTCTCTAAAAAACTAATTTTCAAAGTTTAGATTACAATAATAAGCTTGTGAGAAGCTTTTGAAAGAGCTAGTAAACACTGACTAATTAGTACACTAAATGAAATGGACAAAAATAAAAGTAACTAGCAGGCATATCCAATAAGCTGCAAACTGAAAAATGAGCACTGGCACTTCAAGTTAGCCAGATGGGCTTCTAGAATAAACAACTTGCACAGGCTAATCTTTTCTAAATAGCAAGTTATAAGCTTGTGAATTGAGCTTAAGAACTGTGCAGGACATGACTTTTAAAAAGGACTTAAAAGAAGCTGATGAATAAGCACTTAATAAGCTAATTAGAAGTGAACTATTATTTTTCTAATTTATTTAAGCAGCTAAATTTTACTATCCCAAAAGCTGATGGGCTAAATCCTAATATTGAGTACACACTAAAATTCTAAAGTTTATTCAAAACTAGTATTGAGAAATTTTTGACTTTTTATATTATGAACTAGGTTGACTTTAATGAGATTTTAATTGATCCTATGGACTGAATAAGTTGTATTAAGCTATAATAAGATAGATTTAAGCTAGAGTACAAAGTTACAAGCTACTTTGATGAGATTTGCATTTCTAATTCTTAACAGTGAACTGCAAATTGAGAGTAGAAACTATTTTGACTTTTTATGCAACAAGGATTAGTTTTTATGGTTTAAATGAGCTATATTATCCTATTGTAACATGTATCAACCAATAACAAAGGCTATAATTCTAGCTAGCACAGTTAAACAAATAAATCCAAACACCCTTTAACAAGGCTTTTATGAAGCTTTTCAAAGTATTTCAAAGATTAAGACTATGACACTGATTAGAAACCTTATACTAACTATATTTAAATAGGATTAAGCCAAAATTAACAGGTTTTAAGTACTTATACTAGAAAATGTAAAAATCAAGAAAATAGCTTACAAGGTGAGTTCAAGCATAAAACAGAGAACCAAGGACTGAGATCACACCTATAGCTTCCCAAGAAGCTCTAAACCAATAAGCAATCCAAATTCAATCCTGCTTCAGCTTTCTTGATCATTCTCCATGATTTTTTATTTTATAACTATTTTTTTGGTATTTTTCTTGTTTTTCTGTTTTTGATACTAAACAAAGTGTTAAGATTTCTAAAAGCTTATAAGAGCTTCCTAGGAGCTTTTATGAGCTTATTGAGTACAAAACAACAACTACAAACATCATTTGACCATATTGAGATTTTTGAACTTGAAAATACATAAACTGAATTCTTGTACATACACTGCAATTGAAACTGAAAACAGGTTCTTAATACAATGAAAATTTGTTACAAAGTATTTAAAAGCTTAAACTTACACTAGGAAATTTAAAATATTAAAAACGACATAGGGAAAATTAAATTACACTACTTGTTTTTCCACACTGCTCCAAACTTGATTTATATTGATCTTTATGAGTTTGTGTCGACATCTGAATCTTTCCCACCATTTTACAGCCATTGGATCTTCATACGTCATCATAATCGTCCATGTGGAAAATTGGCGGGAAAAGGTCTTGATAGCAGGTTTTAGTGATTAATGCAATTGGATGGATGTGGAGGTGGAAAGGGGGTGGGTATACAAATGAAAAGGTGGTAACAGGTGGTGGTGAGGTGGAGAGGTAGGGAAAAACCACCGGTTTTGGGATTCAAGTGGTGGAGAGATACATGAACATAATGCGGTTTTTCATTTTAAATTTTTGGGCCGGGTTGTGTTTTGGGCTTGGGTTGGATAATACAAATGGTCCGTTTGGTTTAGTATTAATACAAGGACTATTGTTGTAATTTCTAAAAATGAAGGGACTGATCCTGCACTTATTCCAAAGTTATTCCAAGGGCTGAAATTGTAACATGTGAATAGTACAAGGGCCAATGTTGCATAAAATTCCATTTTTATAAACCAAGGACTATTTTTGACATTTTCAAAACTTGAGGGACCTAAGTTGTAAGTTTGCAATTTTTGATTTCAAGGACCAATTTTGACAACTTGATGAATCCCTAAGGACTTAAAATGATATTTTTCTTTATTTTGATATACCAGGGACTGTTTTTGACAACTTTTTAAACTTGGGGGACTAAATCTGCCAATTATGCAAACTTGATATGTTTTTCACCAGATTTTAATATTTTTGCATTTAAAACATATAAAACACTTGTTTGTGATATTTTTATCATTTTGATGCATTTCTGAGTGTTTTCAGATGTTTTTGGCATTCTAAACAGTATAAAAATGATGAGTATTTAGACACTCATCAGTAACAAACACTCAAGTGTTGGTGATGAAAACGGTGAAGGCGTTGATGTAATAGTAGCTTTGACGTCTTCTGACATTCTTCTTTCTTGCGAGAAGAATTGCCTTGATTTGAACAATCTCCCCAGTGTAGAGATATAGTTTACTTTGAACGGTTATGCTTTGACGTCATCTTTAACTCTGTTCTTTGATCATTGTTCTTTGTGATGAAAGTGATAGTATGTTGTTGTCGCATCAATCTGCCTCCGAATGCTTCATGCTACATGTCTCCACGTCATTCTTCAACATGCTCACACGCTCTTTGGCGTTGGAATTCAGTATTGATGGAGTTCTTTAAGTCTTTAACTTTGTAGATTCTCTGTATTGACGAAGAATCATTAAACTGACCGTTGTGTTGCTTTTTTTGGATAGAACTTCCATTAGTGATGATGTTGGCGTGAGCATGAGAAGAATCACGATCATTCCTCCCAGCTTCCATAAGAAGAAAACATTTAAACGGTTAGTAATAAGCGGATTCCGGCACATACAAGTTTGAACTTCGAGAGTGTTAACAACATAGTGTGAAAACACAACTCTAATTCTTACAAAGGCCGTTCTGAATCGAGTCCCATAAGTGAGATAACACGATGTATCGAAGTACACCTACGATTCAGATGAGTCGCTGAGGTACACCGAAGCATCACCTCATGACTGTAGACCGTTTGAGACCACTAAGCGCAATCCACGGGGAGTTGCCGAAGTTTACGACTGCTGTCGGGGTGTTTAATGTTGACCCGGCGGGAGTTTCCATTCATTCACTAAGGATCACAAATGTGAACCTCTCATAAATGTTCTCGACAGATTGCTAAGATCTGTGAAGGACTCGATATGAACCACGGATAACCTTATTGTTGATCATCAAGTGATTAAATGTCAAGTGTACCTAAGAGATCTTTTGATGAATCTCGTGGCTCTAGACTCAATAGTGCGTTTTGGTTTTTCGGCGAAGGGGACTAGGGAGAGGGTTTCCTTCTTCAATACCAGCAATCTCTAAGAGAAAGCCGATAGTTTACGTAGGGTTCCCAGTGAGAATGAAACAAGCTTCGGTTAAGAGAAACTTGAGTGGATAAGAAGGTTTAGTGCATGCGTCACTGGGTCCATGACGACTTTTAATCTTCAATACCGGCGTCACAAAGTGACAACCAGAGCATATGAATTGAACCCGGTGTCTGCCTAAGTTGAATAATCTGGAGGGCTATTTCTTTTCACCCTTTTCTTTGCTTTTCTTTTTAATTCTTCAACTCCTTCTTGCTCCGATTCTCATTTTCTCCTTTTTACAATCATACCTAAGGACTTCTAAATACTAACTATTTGTGGTGTCCTGGGGTAGATTCCTCCGGCTCTGGCAGATCATAGGACGGTTATTCCTAACCTTAGTCACCTTATAACTCCATGACTAACCTATGTTGCCATAAAACCACTGTTGTGAAAAATCTCTCAAAGTGTTTGTGAATGAAAAACATTTTAGTACCCTTTGTTGAGATAAGATTTTGTATAAATACTACCCCTCCACATGTGCTTAAGAGTTTTAACGGTTAAAATGCACATGAGGAAAGAGTCGCACTTTTTGAATTGATTAACTCAAGATAGACATTCCCCGCGAGACACAAGTTCATTGGCATAGTTAAAGATTTGCATTGTCAGCTTTTAGGTGACAACTGGCTCTAGTAACTACCTTGAAGGTGTAGACAATCCTTGAAAGGTCGTCAAACCCGTCAGAGTTCATGTTTATCAAGAGTTTCTCGAATGGTACATTCTACTCAGACTAGTCCTTTGCGAGACTGATCGGTCTTTGAACCGTCAAGTTAATCACACAAGCTAACCACTTGTGAATGGTCAACAGTAATAAACTTCAAACAGCTCAGAAACAATGCAATGAAGATCTAGAGGAGTTTAGTGTTTCCCCAGGTCGTTAAGTCCCAACGAGCTATGCACTGAATAACCAAACGTATAGTGATCGGGTGAATTTTGAACAAGAAAAGGTTTGTGATGATACTAGATGACAAAGGAAAAATGAAAGAAAATTAAAAAGATAAATTATATTAAATAAACGCTATCACTATTTTTAAAATTTGATTTTCTTGATTTTATAAAACAAAATAACTTAAATAAACTATTTTAATTAAAGCGTAAACCTAAATTATCTAAAAGCGTTGACCTAGAATGAAAGCGTCGTTTATATAAAAATTACGAGTCGCAAGGAAAAACGTAAAATTTGTAAAATAAAAGTCCTCACGAGTGTAAAAACAATTTTCTTACTTCTGAATGACAAAATAAAATTTTAGAAAAAGATTTATATTTTTTGACTTTTATATTTTTTATTATGAATTAAAAACTAATTTACTCTAATTAAATGATTAAAAATAGTAAACTAATTTATAAAAATGAGCAAAAATCACAGAAATTACTTTACACTATGGGGGACCTAAGAAAAATGAAATGGGATCAACGACTTATCTGATAAGGCTGTGAAAATTAAGCTAAAACTAATAAGCCTAAACTACCAAACTACCTTAAGTATTAAACTTGGTAAACTAACACCAATAGAAGTCTCAAGGGCGCATGGTATCCAGGTACCCTTCTATCATCCTATCTAGGGGAGAGGTCTCAGGTTCGACCCCTGCCTCTCCCTTTTGCAAAATTATTATTTTTTTCTTGATTTCAATTTTTTCTTTTGAAACTTAAAAGGGACATTCAAATAACAACTTTTTGTAAAAACTTTTCTTATGAAAACCTTGAAATAAGCAGTTTAAGATTGCTTATTTCCAACAGTACAACACTTGACCACTTTGACAATGATAAGGCAAATTTTTGAGCAAAGAACAACAAATAATCAATGGATAAGCAAATGGAAACTGGAACTAAGCACTTGAAGTATTAAATAAGCTACTAAAATCAAATAAGCAGTTGGGATTGTGTAGCTAAAAAGGAAAGAGCAGTTTGGTATAGAGCTATACTAGGGGGAACCTTAAACTAAAAATATGGGAAACTAAGCAATAATTAAGCTAATGAAAAGCACACTCCTAATACCACCTAATCTAAATATCTAAAAGCACCTAAGGAACATCAATATAAGCACATGAATAGTCTGATAAGCTAACACAAAGGGAATTGGCTGCTGTTTGGGACAGGTATGGGTCTGCTGTCGCAGTCCCAAACAGGCCCAAGTGGTCACTTTCGAGCATATTTGGAATAAGCTAGAGGGTGAATCAACCCTTAAGATTTTGGGAGGATGAAACCAACCCACCTAGCTCACTTTTGCCCCCATAACTAGCTCATAAAGAGCTTATGAAAAGCTAAAATAAGGGCTGCAATGGGCTTGTGCAGGCTGCTGTTGGGACAGTCACACAGGGCAGAAATAGGGTACTAAAAGCAGGCTAATAAGCTAATCAAATGGCTCTAAACAAGTTCCTCAATAACTAATGAAACTAAAACAAATCTCAACTGTACTAAGTGCTACATACTTAAGCTATAAAGGTAAAAGGAAAAGCAGTTTTGCAAATCAGGACATGAGACAGAACAAAGAAATAACAGATTTCACGAATCAACAAGGAGACTCAAAACTGCTTTGCAATACTGAAAATGATGATCACTAAGGCTAAAACACTAGAACTATTTACCTCAGTTTTATCATGAAAATTTAACTAAATCTCCAAAAATAAGCATGATCCAAACACCACTTCATATCATGAAAATGCAATCAATCTTGAAGAACTTGATGAGATTTGATTTAGACTGGCTTAAATCACTTAAACAAACATAAAAGCAAACCTTTTAACAACTTTAAATCAGAAAACAAGCTAGATCCGTTTTGTAGGATCGTTATTTTTATTGTGTTGATGATTCGGGTGGTCTTGGATGATCAAAATACATGTTTGCCATAGTTAGAGAGTTAGTAGAGAGAGAGGGTGTTTTCTTGGTAGAGAGTTACTTCACAAATTGTAGAGTATTAGATTGAAAAGCACCACCCCTTCCATGGATGGAAGGGGTATTTATACTTACAAATACACGACCTCCTATCGGCCTGTGGATCAGGGATACATTGGGTAAAGACCCGTCCTTCCTCCACGGTGTTGTACTAAACTAAACTACGCTACAAACTAATAAATAAACTACTAAATAACGTGACTAACGACAAGTCTACGAGCTAACTTAAGCTAGATAACATTTGGGGTGACCGACTCTTCACTATGGAATTTTCTAATTCCTAACAATCTCCCCTAAGGGAGGTCACCCCATGTTTTACATTTTGAATCCTAGCATTCTATTCTTTACTTTGTTCTTGAGCTCGTAGACTTCAATTCTTCAATTCCGCAATCTTTGTGCTTAAGTAGCGATTCTTCAAAGTCCGCATTGATTTGTACTTTTAGTGGAGGCCTTTAAGTGATCCACATCTTTGATGATCTTCGAGCTTTCTTTGAGATCATCAGCCACGATAAATCTCTGGATCACCCTTTATTGTGTTGCCATCATGTGAAGTTGTGACTTTCGGACCGACATGCTCACACTTTTGAATCATGACATCTTTCCATCGGAGTAGCGGAAGCCTTACTGGTTCATGATATTTGCGGCGAAGCATAAGCATAGTATGAAATATCGAGCAGGTTATGAAGATATGCACCAATCATGATTTCTTCAAATTAAGTGTGGATGCTGTGAGCATGCGGCTTTGGATTGACTCCTCAATTCGATTAGCGGCAACCGTCCAAATGTACCTGCAAACAACAGTTAGCAATAAAACACACGAAAGTGTCTTTGATCACTTTCGTTGAATTGAGGTACACGCCCACGGTTCCCGTTGATCATTACAAGTACTGCCGCGTGATCGGGTAGGATTCGAAGAATCTCCTTGACAGGGTTTCGCAGCTTGTTCTAGCCGTTCTCAAACCGGAACGTCTCAAAGAAGACAACACAGAGTGAGTGAACCAGAATTGAGATTCGATTGATGAAAAATTGATTTGAAAAACAATCGCGTATTGCTTGAAGAAAGTGTTTTGCAATACAACGAAGGTTTTATGAGAAAGATCAATTTTCAATCAAAATACTTTTTGTATTTGAAAAGAGTACACATTCGACGTGCTAGAGAAAAGAAGAATTTTGCACATCGAACGGTTTTTCCAAAAGTATTTTATTCAATCAGAGATACTTTTTGAATTTGAAAACATAAGTACACATTCGACGTGCTAGAGAAAAGAAGATTTGCACATCGAACGGTTTTCCAAAAGTATTCGTCAATTCCATTCCTGGACCAAGGTTGATTCAAGATGGAATCGCCCCATTGTTTCTATCCAGTTGTCACAAGTTTGATCTTACGAGAAGATCTCACATGTCACCCACCAGAGCTTGTTTGATGTTGGCTCTAGAAGGCTTTCCATCTTCATTGTGAATATGTTAGCATATCACTCAGATGTTCTGGCAATACCACAAGGATAATGCGTAGGACTCTTAATATATTCTTACTTTCCACATTGTGTGAAAAAGCAAGTCTTCATAAATATAGTGTCCTAACGAGATATTGTGGATGATCTCTTGGCTCTAGACTCAATAGTGCACATTTGGTTCCTGTGACGGAGACTAGGGAGAGGGTCTCCTACTTCAATATCAACCATCTCTAAGAGAAAGTCGATAGATTATGTCGGTTCCCCGTGAGAATGAAACAAGCCCTTTTAAGAGGAACTTGAGTAGCTTGGGAAGTTTAGTGCGCAGTCGTCCTTTGGGTCCATGACGTCTTGTCTTCAATACGGTGTTACCTTAGTAACAACCGTAGCATATGTATTGAACCGGTTAACGCCCTAAGGTTGAATAAATGGAGGGCTATTTCTTTTCACCCTTTTTCACATTCAGTTCTTTTTCATTCTTCAACCCCTTCATTGCTTACCGAGACTTCATAACTAGAACCTTGTTGGGTTTATTCCAGTTCTAGCTCAGTCTCAGTCCGCACTCTTCCCATTTCTCATTTTTCTCCTTTTTTTTCAATATACCTAAGGACTCTACACTATCTAGTGGATTGTCCCTGGGTAGATCCCTCCGGTTCTGGCGGATCGTGGGAACTAATACCTAACCTAACCATCCTTATAACACCATGCATAAAGTAAATTGGTCGGTCTTTTGGTACAGTTCATTCTTCCTTAAAACCAATTGAAAAATCATTTGGAAAAACAATCAAGGTACTTGTGATACGAGATCAAAGCATTTTGTACCTTAATAGTTTTGATCATTTATAAACCTCCCCCCTCAACATGTGCATATGATTTAGAAATTGTTTAGCACATGGAGGCAAGAGGACTTTGAAATATTTTCTTTGATCACAATTTTCATAGAAAAAGCCATTTGATTTTCTTTGGTAAATTCTCCCCCTCAATATGTGCATAGGATTTTTGAAATCATTTTTATCACATAGAGGCAAGAGTTCTTTTGAAGCACATCCACAATCACAAAATCCATTAAGAAAACCATTTTAAAACTCAATCAAGGTACTCTATGTTAAAACATAAAAGCTTTTGTACCTCGAAAGTTTTATTTTCCATTAAAATGCTCCCCCTCAATATATGCTTCGAGATTCGAAAGCGTTTAGCACATATGAGAGAGCTGCATGCACAATTGAATCAAAAAACGATCACCTTTTATCAAATTTCATTATTAAATCACAAATTCTCCCCGATCAAAAATATCAAACCCTTTGAGATTTTGGATCCCAAGTGATTTAATTAGGTTTAGAAAACATGGGAGAAAATGTGGCCTTGTTTAAATACTCATCGGGTTTTTGGATAAATCCTCCTCCTCAACATGTGCATTGTGTATTTGAAATCGTTTGGCACATGGAGGCGGGAGTGCCTTTGAAGGACTAAAACCAATTCCATTAAAACAGATTTGAGATTTAAATCACGATCTCTCCCGCGATCAAAATTTCAAACCATTTGAGATTTGTGATCCCAAAAGATTTAAATCATTTAGAAAATTTTAGGGGAAAGACGTGGCAAGATTTAATTTTGAAAGATGACAGATAGGACCAATTTAAGACATTAAAGATTGTTAGTGTCAGGTATGATTTGTTTTAAGAGATCTTTAAGTAAAATAAAACAATTTCACAATCAAACAAGAACGAAAAAATTTCATTTTGAAAGACCTTGATTCAAAGAAAAATCATACCATGACATAACATTAAATCTTTAGATCACCACATAATTTGTAGTACAAGCGGACTCTTTTGAAGATATATTGTTTGAAAATATTTTAAATTAAATCACTCTCCCCTCAATCGATGACCGAAGTCGATAATTGAGTAACTTAAATTTTGATAAAATGAAGTCCGGTGATTTTCAAAATTTAGTTCAATTTATTTTCAAAACAATATATTTCCATTTTCAAAACAATTTTGTTCAAAGTTTTAGAAAAATGGTATCATCACAATTATCCTGCACAAAGATATGTTAGGTGGTTGAGAAGCTTCGTTGATCTTGTAGGGCTTGGAAGAAAAACCGTCTGTGATGCAATGGTGAGACTTCTTCTTATGTTGCATTTTGAATGCCAACTGAGGTCAAATTAAGCTCCGTTTCTTCAATCACTTAGAAGAAAACCATCTGAGATGCGATGAGACCTCTTACGTTGCATTTCATGCCAACTCTCCATGAAGTCCAATTAAGCTCCGTTTCTTCATTTGTCAACCCAAGATATAGTTACCCTTTCCTTTCGCATCCAACATCATATTATGTGGGATCCGGATCGGGAACATTCTTATACCAATATACCTGCATACGTTAGTGAACACACATACAGATATATGGTGGTCGACATCACCCAAACAACAATCGACTAATAAAAGTCAATGCAACATATCAATCGGATCATATAAGGCATGGGAATAATGTGTTCATCAAACTATAATCATCTAAACCTAACAATCATATCCTAGAAACCTAGTCCTTCAACATAGGCAATTATCATTTTTAATATAAGCCGTGGGATAATTAAGAAAGCCCGTTGGATGATATAGATTTGAAAACATTCTTCCCCTCAATCAATGACTCTTTTTCTTGAAAAGTTTTAAAAGTGTGAAGTCATTGATTGAGTTTTCAAATTAATATCAAAACTCGATCACGATTGATTTTTCAAGCAACTCTTTTACCACCATTTTTGAAAACAACAAATATTTTTCTGAAGAATTTTAGACGGAAAAACATTTGTGTAGGAACAGCAGCCCTTCGACATACTTTCCTTAAATAGTTTTAGGATAAGTGCACGAAATATTTGAAAATTGTTTAGCGTAACACTTTCCTTTCTTGAAGAAGCGGGTTGC
This sequence comes from Chrysanthemum makinoi, assembly GCA_910596185.1. Lineage (NCBI taxonomy): Eukaryota > Viridiplantae > Streptophyta > Magnoliopsida > Asterales > Asteraceae > Chrysanthemum > Chrysanthemum makinoi. Next base: position 30,994,751 of record OU343218.1, on the reverse strand, counting down.
TATCAAATAATAGCAAACCATAGTTTAAGCACGGGTTCATCACGGAGTAGCGCAAGCCATCATATGAAGCCCAAGTTACTGATGCGAAATAACTGTAAGCCATATTTTGAGACATGTTTTGAAAAATATTTACACCTCTGCTTTCGAACTTCATCTAAAATCCCGTGCCATTATTGAATGACATTTCTAAGACCGTAGATGTTATCGATACCAGAAGACATGTCTAGGAAAACATATTTTTGGTATTTTTAAAATTTTCTGATTTTTATGGTTTTTGAAGGTTTTATATTTTTCTATTTTCTTTTTGTTGGTTTTATATTTTTCTATTTTCTTTTTGTTGGTTTTATATTTTTCTATTTTGTTTTTGATAAATATATACAAGGATAGAGTAGATGATGATACGAGTACCGAGATAAGGATATCAAGCAACCCCGTTGTAGAAGATAGAAGTCATCATCTCTTAAACATTCACCACCAAAGCTTCGAGGCTCGAATAGAAGAAAGAAATTGATCCATCTGAAAGTGAGACTTTGGCAGCTTCCCCCAAACCGAAAATCCTTTGGATGAGCAGATTCGAAGCTCTATTTCAAGCTTTCCTTAGCTGTGCAGAGAAGCACACCATTATCATAAATCCCGCTGCTCCTTTTAAGACCGATAATCGAGGATCTCCATTCGGGGTTATATCATCCAATAGAACATCAACAACGTTTCATCCCACACATAAATAATCTTCTCAAATTTCTTTTCCACTGAGGTCCGAAGCAATCCATTCCAAAAAGGTGTCAAGAGAACAATTCCCCCAAGTAGTTGAATTGATGCAGTCCGTCTCTTTGTATAATGCTCAAGAACTCTCCCGAATACACTTCATGAGGGAATGAAGAACACCTTCCCATGTTCACATTTTTCTTCCGATGAAATTGTTATGAAGCTCAAGAACCTGAAGTACACCAATATCAAAGAACTCTCCCGAATACACATCATGAGGGTAATGAAGAACACCTCCCCTATGTTCACATCTTTAGTCACGATGAATGTGTATGAAGCCCAACTCAGTACACACATTCCCAGCGAGAGAATAATGGCGATAACACCTCCCTCATGTTACACATTTATCTCCCCGAATATGTCGTGACTTGTGTACCTCTTTTTATCTTGAAACTTTCTCTAACATCTCTTCCCCACATAGTTGGAATAAGAACATTAAAAGCCTTGATGAGTAAAACCTTGAGTTTCTCTGCAGTCATGACATTTGTTTTCGGAATATCTTCAATCACTTAGAAGAGTTAAGTTCATCAAGTTTACTGCATGCATGAGTCAAACCTTGTGTTTCTCTGTGGTAATAACATTTGTCTTTCCGGGATATCTTCAATTACTTAGAAGTATTAAGTTCATCAAGTTTACTCGCTTTTAGATGCTTGTCTCCTTACCCTACTTCGGTTTTGATACTTGAGATCGCAACTCTTTGAATGCCCAAATACTTGAAATTTGTTGAGAAGATCGCTTGAAGTCTCTGTGAGAATCAACATGCTGAATAATGTGAGCAAGTCTAATTGGGGATTAAATTTGACATATCACATTCCCCAATTAGTGCTCTTCCCTAAACCGACAATCTTTATGATGAATGCTTGAATTAAGAAGAAGTCTTTGGATTATCAAATGCAACACGTCTTTAGTCTTCTAGCATGCTACGAGAAAATGTAAACCGACAAATTTGTAGACTTCGACCTTCTTCAAGATTGTCTAGTTGGGGAATAGATAGTTAACATCTTCATTTCACCAAAAACACAAGAACATCACCAAAAGCATCCCAATTAACTTACATCTTGCAAATCCCCTTAATTAAGATCCTCCCAATCAAACAAGAACGGAAAGATGTTCATCAAGGAAATCAACAATCACAAATAACACACAAAATGGTAATACCAAGCAAACAATCACATCAAACAAGAACATAAGGTTGTTCGGAATCATCATGTTAATGTGCACGTGAAGCATTAACCGGAAGCACTTTGTCAATAAACTCATATCAGCTTGTGAAGATGTCAACCAACGGCTCTTAGAAGAGAAAAACTCCATGTGAAGATGACCCGATAACAAGAAGCTTGGTTCTTACATGAGTTTAGAGCCGTATGACCATTTTTATTCTCAAATATCAATCAACAATGCAAAAAATTCACACTTCTTCTCCCCCTCAAGAATTGCATACGGAGATGCCATTCTTGACTAAATAAGTGAAAATCATCCAATGTTCTATTCACACTTCTCTCCATGAAATAAGCACATGATGTCGCCATCTTCATTATAATCGAGCAAGTGGAAATGAGAAAACAATCAATTAGTAGCTTGGTTCACTTTGTGAAAGCGTATGGAAAAAGTATGAAGCATGTTGATGAGAATGGTCATAATAAGAAGATTTCTCTTCTTGAAGATAAAGCATTGAAGCGTACCTTTTCTTTCTTTGAGACGAGGCTTGAGCGATGTGTTCATACGTCATAAGAAGATTTCTCTTCTTCATAAGATAAAAGCGCCTTGAAAGCGCACTTTTCTTTGGAGTCACGAGGCTGAACTGATGTGACAGGCGTCATAAGAAGATTTCTCTTCTTTCAAAGATAAAGCGAAGCATACTTTTCTTTTCTTTAGAGTATGAGGCCCGAATCGGTGAGCAGACGTCATAATCTCTCTCTTTTCATCATCTCTTTTGGCAAAACATGTAATCAACCCATTATCATTCAGTAGGCTCTTTGTCGTGACAGCTGATGGAAAAAACCCAATATGATGAATTTGACCACGAGTAGAACAACCCGAACTTCGTGACTTAAACTTGCACATGTGTAACAAAGAGCGGTGCCAAGAAATCATGCTCCATTGAATCTCTAAGTACTCTATACTCTTCAACCAACCAACCATCAAGTAATAGACGTACATCACCTCTTGAAAATCCACAATTGAATGTGACGCTGAGCACTACAACGTAACTCCTTAAAGTGATAGTTATTTTGTGGTGGTATGAGCCCAATTCCCCAAGTGGTAAAAGAAAAGGTAAAAGACACCCAACAATAACTAGATTTCCAAGTCTTCGTTTTTAATAATAAGCTTGAACAAGGATCTTGAAGAATCTTCATCCATCCATCCCCGATATCTTAGGATACTAAGTACACTTACCCGTGATATTTCACTTCAACCTCAAATAAATAATATTGAATTAACCCCGTTGTCACATCTTCTGAAACCGCTCAAATCTAGCCTCCTTTGACATTTAAACGAACTTTGATAATGGTTTCATCCCGACCATGGTAATGTGAGCATACCCGTAAAACATTGAATAACCAAACCTGCATGACGAATATCCAAACACACATCCAATTCATGAAGTACACACTTTTATCCCTTCTTCAAGCAAAACCGTAGCACCAGCATCAAAAGATCCCGAAATACACTTTCCTTTCTCAAGATGGTTCCATCATCACAGGATTTTACAATTCTATGGTTTAAACCTAGAAATAGTTTCTTTCGCGGGATTTTACAAAACCAAGAATAAACCGTAAGATAGATCCGAAAATACACTTTACTATTACCAGGATGTTTCCATTGTCACGGGATTTTACAAGTCTATGATTTAAACCGAGAAATAGTTTCTTTCGCGGAATTTTACAAAATCAAGACAAAACCGTAAACAATGTTAGCTTGGATGTGTTCAGAAAACTTTGGTTTCGGTGAATATCTGTTTTAGGGGAATATCCAGCGGTTCATCATCGGTTTATTATCCAACATCATCAACATCATCAACCATCCAATAAATACTTTGGTAAACACATCATCCACATATTCGGTAATGGCTCTTTGTGACCACTTGGAGAAGTAAGCCCGATATGCCAAACTTGATCATGAAGTAGAATTCCCAGATTTGTTACTTAAACTTGTACTAATCCTTGTGAAAGAGAAGCGGTGTACCCAATGTACAAAACCTCTCTTGACATATTCTCAACTAGTGAGACACCGAAGTGATAGCTACGTTGTGGGTTAAGTTAGAAAGAATCACACCCGTAACTAAATAGCCAAGTCATTATCACACTCAATAAATGCCCAGACAAGTCATCTTCGCGGAAGGGTAGAAAGAAAGAAGACGAAATAAGTAACCGCGCCCGGAGAACTTCACATCAAACCCAAATAAGAAATACCGTACAACAACCCCGTGGTCAACTTCGTTCAATCATCACTTTAAACCTTAACAAAAATATTCTTTCTGAAAATGTATATACCAAAGAATTAATCTTATCAAAGACACATCTCACAATCAAGTCTCATATTCACAAATCACTTCATCAAAACTCATCATTAACGATCCTATTTAGAAAAGCCCTTCAGTCCATCATCTAAGTCCAATCAAACACATGTCATTACAAGCCCAATCCAAGTAGTCAATCCATCTCGATCTGGTCAATGAAAATTCTCTCAAAGAGCATCTCATATATTCCAACATTCATGACATGTAACAATTCACCTAGAATTTGACTTGGTCTATGGATTTAACGAAATAATTCGATCTAATTCCAAGATATCACAAGACTTATACATCGACCATCAAAAATTATTACATCCCATCAAAATCCAAATCTCATGATCACAAACCATTTGAAATACAAATCACATAACTTTTTCATATCATCAAATTTCATAATTATTGGAAGCTCATTTGTCCAATCATCCAAATATGCTCACATTAGAGGAAAGAAATTATTTGTCCAACATATAAATAATGTTTGGAAAAATATGCTAACATTCGTTATACTCCATTCAAGTAGCTCAACTGTAACCATTCGGCCCAAGAAAATACTCTTTAACCATTCGGCCCAAGATAATACTCTTTAACCCAAATCCATTAACCGAACAAACATTCAACCCTAAAGATTAGGGTATTTAAGAACACACTTCACATAACCACAAACCCTAATCTTAGAAACATGCGCCTCTCTCCTCTCAGATTATCTCGATTCTTTCCAAACCAAAAAAACATCCGCCTCCATTAAATCCGAACAAAATGATTAACCTTAACTAATCATGAGTTCGGGTTAGATAAATCAAGCCACGTGGGTGGCATTGGTTTCTGTTCGAATAACTTAGAATCGCTTACAGGGATGGTGAGTTTGAAGCTAAGAGACGGCCTCAAAAACCACTACGAGTCTCAGGTAGGTTTAAAGATTAGAGCTTTGTTTTTAATGTTACAGTTTTAAAACCGATTAGAAAGATAGATGGTAACAAAATAGTTGTTGTCTATCTTTCAATTATTTCGGATAATAAAAGGATTAAAACTCCTAACAAGATCAATGAGGTGATGTTCCTATGTGAATAGATTAAATGATATCTATGAGTTTGAAGTACCACTCTCATAAGGAACAATAACTGAGATCGATTTGTTGTCAATTAGAATCATGTTAGATGATCTATGATGAGATGGTTTCGTGTACTTGATCTTTATGGTCTTGAAGAGGCTGTGACACACGAGATTGTTGGCTGAGATCAATTAATCATGTACTAAGTAACAACTTAGATTTGTGAGGAAATATTTGTGGGGTGGTTTGGGTATGAAAAAGGTCCTTAGACAACTCTAACCCACGAATACCGTTTAGAGATCTTGCACACTATTTTCAGTTTTGAATGATGTTTGTAGATAGTGATGCTTGAACTTTTTAGCATGATGAAGATTGTTGTTGAGTCGTACTTGTGATATCTTCAATCGAAAAGAAAGTTTTTAACAGTTTGATGTGGTATTGGTAATGTGTTTTGAGTCAAGGTCTTAGTTATTCTTCTTCTTCATTTCTGTCCATGTCAAGTCCAACGTGGTCACCAAATCGCACTCTTGATTTATGAGCCAAGTCGCTAGACAAGTGCTAGCCAAGTCGCTAGGACAAGTTAAACTAGCCAAGTTGCTAGGCCAAGTCTAGCCAAAATCGCTAACTGGACAAGTCGCTAGCCAAGTCGCTAGGACAAGTCGCTAGCAAATTAAGTCAGCTAGGACAGTCGCTAGCTTAGTCGCTAGGACAAGTCGCTAGCCAAGTTAGCTAGGACAAAGTTAAACGCTCACGACTTGTAAATACAAGTCGCTAGGCAATTTTGATACTCAACTCGCTAACCGGATACAATATTGACAAGTCGATTCTGAAACACATAACCTTCGCTACCAAGAATACGGGTTTCAAACCCGAAAACATATCTTGAAAAAGCTTCATTTTGACCCAACATGAGCATGTGAATCTGACAAGATGACCATAGACTTCATAGTTTGACCACTTTACATATCTCGAATTGGTAACAAAAGATGTTTAAAGAGTGACAAACATATTTGGACAAATAAAATGACCAAGATAGAAATGACCAAATATTTTACACATAAAGACCAAGACATACAAATAAGACCAAACCGGATACAGCAAATGTTTAACTGTTTTACCAAAATACTAAAAAAATGTTTTCCAACCATCAGGATGGTACCAAAACAGTTAACATCATGAACAAAACAAACCACAAACAAAAACCATGAATACGAAAAACCACACAAATCAAAGAAACACAACAACCTTGGCTCTACGGTACCAATTGTAGGATAAGTTATTTTTATTGTGTTGATGATTCAGGTGGTCTTGGATGATCAAAATACATGTTTGCCATAGTTAGAGAGTTAGTAGAGAGGGTGTTTTCTTGGTAGAGAGTTACTTCACAAATTGTAGAGTATTAGATTGAAAAGCACCACCCCTTCCATGGATGGAAGGGGTATTTATACTACAAATACACGACCTCCCTATCGGCCACGTGGATCGGGGATACAGTGGTAAAGACAGGTCCTTCCTCCACGGTGTTGTACTAAACTAAACTACGCTACAAACTAATAAATAAACTACTAAATAACGTGACTAACGACAAGTCTACGAGCTAACTTAAGCTAGATAACATTTGGGGTGACCGACTCTTCACTATGGAATTTTCTAATTCCTAACACGTTTTGACTTTTGAATTTTGCCAATAGTTGACCTTTGTTGACTTTTCAAGAAAATTATGCATAAATCTCAGAAATTGCTCCAATTAACTCAATTAACTTTTAATAAGCTTAAACAAATTACTTTGAACCATTCAAACAATTAGTAATCAAAAGAAACGATTAAGACAAATTTGGCGGAAAAGCCAATTAGACGGAAAATGGAATTAAATTGATGAAATCACTAAAAGTTACTCTTGGATTGATTCATACACTAAAGGAGTTACAAAACCGAACTTGTTTGACATAAAATTAGAAACGATTTTACAAGAAAATTAAGAAATGGTCTAAAGCATTGACAAGCTGTACTTCATCTTCATTCTTCTTTTATAGGCTTCATTAGGGTTTCTCTTTCCTTTCCTAGCCATTGATTTGGTCCTTTTGATCTCCACCCTTGATTTCTTATTTTGAAGCCAAAAATGAAAATAGTGGAAAATACACTATCTCTGATAACTTGTAGAGGAAGCATTAAATGCATTTTTGGTGTATTGTGGAGGTGGAGTGATAAGGGTAGAGTTGGTGATGGAAGGTGGAGTGGTGGTCTGGTTTTCTTGGCGGTTGGTGGGAGAAAGGATAACATTGAGGCGGTTTTATTTTTAACAGTGGGTTGGTTTGGGTAAAAGGTGGGTTTGGGCTTGGACTTATTAAATGGATTTGGATAATTAGCTTGGACCAAGGATCTAAAATGGATGAAATGTGTAGTTAGGACCAATCTTGCCAAAGCCGAAAATCCGGGGACCCCAGCGTGTAACCGAAAATGTAATCAAGGGTTGGTTTTGCTAATCTTCAAAAATATAGGACCAAAAGCGCCAATCACGAAACTCGGGGACTAAACTTGTAACTTCTCCAAACTTTTGAAATTTTTCACCAAAGGACTAATTATGACAACTTATGATTTCAAAGGGACCTTTGGTGACTTTTCTTTTAAAATAAGTGCTCGGGGACTATTTTTGACAAGATTTGAAAGTCGGGGGTGGCGCCAATTATGCAAACTTTATAGTTTTCATCGATTTTAAACATTTTGCATCACAAACATATAAAATACACTTTTGGAATATTTTAGGTATTTTGATGCATTTATGGCGTTTTTAAATGTTTTGCGGTTAATTTGACCAAAAATGATGATATTACACACACTCATCAATCCCCATACTAAACTATTGCTAGTCCTAAATCTTTTGAAAAACAATGGATTTGAATCTCTTTACCAAAGCCATTACTACGGAGTAGCCAATTGTTTTATTTCAAGTAAGAACCTTGGTACGATGATAACCAAATGATTTTGAGCAAATCCAGACTTTTCAACGGTTTTGATTTGTCTTTACGAAGCCGTTTGATTCACGGACTTACCAGCTCTTCACTAATTAAAGATATGGTGGTAGAATACCATACAATTTTGGGCAAATTGCAAGCAGTCAGCGGTTTGAGATATCTTTACCAAGAGCGTTTGCTCTGGATTAGCCAATCCTTTTGTTTATTAGACATGGTGATTTGATAACCGTAAAAGGCGAGTAAGTGCAAAACACTTACTCCAAAAAAAATTTTGGCCAAAAATGGGGGAAATGGGTGGTATAATTACATGATAAAATTCGTGAGAATTCCCCCCACACTAGAAATGAATATTGCCTTCAATATTCAAAGTACCGCGGTTATGCGAAAACATAGAACGTAAAAGGGAAATACTACGGCCATTATTTGATTATTATTTTTTTTTTATTTTTTTTTGAAAACTTATATACAACATGAGGGCAACTCCCCACACTAGGGTGGTAGAAAGTAGAAAGAAGTCTGTACGGGTGAAAACCCATAAAGTGTGCTACTTTGTTTTTGATTCCCGAGTCGCTAGCTTGACTTCGACCAGCATTCATTGGTTCATGGGGAAGCAAAGTGGAAGAAACAATCTCCATCGGACTTTCATTCAAAAAGTTTGTATAAACATTTGAAGTCGTGAAAGTTCCACACGATGAGGTATACATAGATCCGACTCACAAATAAATGAAAATGCGGGGTCAAAGATAGTGTCTTCATTCGAAGGAGTGAAGAAGAGAGAAGTCACCGGTAGGTGAAGAAAGGAAAATCATGATGGCGATCATGATAAGATCTTCTTCCTCGGGATCAAGAATGCGGTTACTTTCGTTTGGATTTTATCGGTTGAGCTCTTTGGTTTGGAAAGCATCTCAGGAGGGAGGGTTGGAAAATTTGTCATAGAAATACAAACTCTCATGATTGAGAACTTTTCCCCGCGATCATGATTTTTGCCATTCAAGCGATCATACTCGGCGGTCATGATATGAGTGAGTTCACGGCGAACTCCTCATGAAGAGAATCATTCACATGATGTGAATGTGTGAACTCTTGTTCCATTGTGGACTCATCACTATCCTTGTCAAAGATTGGATTCTCAGAAATTAAAGTGAATTCAGAGTAGAATTCAAATAGAGGATTGGTGAAAGTAGCTTTGAATGTTTCGGGAACAAAGTGATCAACATTCTCTATTGAATTTGTTGGGATAAGAAGTAGTGAATGATCATTATCAAGGAGACTTTCGTCTCTCGGTCGGCTTTGAAATCAAAGAGACTATCATCACTTTCAGATGAAAATTGATTGATGTGAGTGAGTTCATCGGTGAACTCCTCAATAAGATGATCGACATCGAGTATTGGAAGTGATGCCTCAACATACTCAATGTTTCCATAAGAAGCACAGTCTTAGCTACCATCGGAGAAAGTCTCAAATTGATCGTTTGAACACTCAAGAGAGGGAAGAAGAATCCACATATGATCGAAATTCCTGTGACTCTCTGGGATTGGGACAAGGTTCTCATCACTAGACTTTATGAATTAGTCGATTCCTTTTAGAACAGTGTCAAGAAGCTCGTCCCCGTGTTCGGAGAGAATTGAGTGGGAATATAGGGTGTGATAACAACAGAATGAGGGAGTTGAGAAATATTATCTTTAAAAGGATAAAAACTCTCCTCGTCATCATCATATAGAGCTGCCTTAAATTGGGAGCGCCAGAGCGCATGCTCTAGGACTAACAATTATTCCCTATTTTTGCGAGCCTCTCGTTCTTCGGCTAGCAATTCTCCCATGGTTTTTTCACCACTCACTTGATTCTTAAAGTTTTGAATCATATCATCAAGTGTTTTCATTGCGGTTTCAAAATCTTGGGAAATTTCTTGAGACAACGGCTTCAGGTGGAGTTTGAACCGTATGGTCTTGTGGAGGTTGAAATTGTCAAACCGGAAGTATAGTAATTTTGATTCCACGGTTGACATTGAAAATTATCGTGAGGACTCCACACAATTCTCTACAATTAAGCTGTTGAGCTGGATTGGCGAATTATATGGATATTGGTCATAACCAAAGTTACGAGCATCACTTAAGCGTTCATAGACAAGCGTGTTTCGGTTGACACTCAAATCCCTGGTGAGGACCTCCACAAAATTCACAGCAGGTATGTTGATTATATGAAGATAAATTAGGACTATGGTGGGTAGTTGGAAAAAATTTGAGGGTGGTTAAATGAGTTGGATTAGGATCATAATCAAATGAATTCCTTGAACCACAAAACAAACAACTCCGTTCGAATATCATTACCAGCGTACACCACGTACACCATCGACATGGTGAACCAAAAGAGGCTCACCACAAGACACAGGAATAGCGATTCCATTTGAGAGTTATGAGAAGGAATCGGTTCATTCAAAGAATCAACAAAACCAACATGGTGATTCGAATGGCTATCAAGTCTCGAAGAACATTTTGAAAAATCCGGAGGTGGGACAAGTGGTGTGCTTTCGAGCTAGAAATTTCCACCACTTCGTTATGGTCTCACGGTTGGGTTCTTGAGAAGCGTGAAGATTAGGCAAGTCATTCTTGCTAGTCACCGGTCTAAATTCTGCATGATTGCTTTTAACCGTAAATTGTGAAAGTTTAGGATCAATTTTAGACGGCTTAGGAGCAATGGAGGGGTTAGATCTTTGGATAACCGTAGGTTGGACGTATTTAGCACTTCCATTATCGGAGGAAGTACGGTCCTTTGTCACCCGGTTTCTCGTTCCATTTCCTACCTGAAATTAATGGATCATCACGAACAACAATTATTGACATTTGTGATAAAGTATGAAGTTTTCAAATTAGTTCGAATTAGTAAGTAGTCGAGAGATTCCATGAGAAGAAGTTAGAATCAAATGGATAGAGGGTAAAGGGATAAAGAATCAAAAAATTGAAGGGTAAAGAGGAATATTTTTGGTATTTTGAAAAACATTTTGTAAAATAAGAAAGAAAATCTTTTTGGGTTTTTGTGTTTGTTGGCGATTTTAAAATGTTTTGAGGCAAGTATTGTTTTTATATAATAATAATAAGAAAATATGAACAAGGATGGAAAATATACAATGGATGTATATTCACTGATCTACGCTAAAGCGTAAGATTATTAGCAAACTCCCGGCGTAAAATTTGATCGGTCTTTGAACCGTCAAGTTTTATCACACAAGCTAACCACTTGTGAATGGTCAACCGTAATAAACTTCAAGCAGACTCGAGAAACAATGCAATGAAGATCTAGAGGAGTTTAGTGTTTCCCAGTCGTTAAGTCCCAACGACGTTAGCATTTGAATAACCAAAGCGTTATAGTGATCGGGTGAATTTTGAACAGGAAAAGGTTTGTGATGATACTAGATGACAAAGGAAAAATGAAAGAAAATTAAAAAGATAAATTATATTAAAAAGCAGCTATCACTATTTTTAAAATTTGATTTTATTTATTTTATAAAACAAAATAACTTAAATAAAATATTTTAATTAAAGCGTAAACCTAAATTATCTAAAGCGTGACCTAGAATGGCGTCGTTTTATATAAAAATTACGGTCTTGCATGAGGAAAGCGTAAAATTTATAAAATAAAAGTCCTACTGAGTGTAAAAACAATTTTCTTACTACTTGAATGACAAAAGAAAATTTTAAAAAAAGATTTATATTTTTTTGACTTTTATATTTTTTATTATGAATTAAAAACTAATTTACTCTAATTAAATGATTAAAAATAGTAAACTAATTTATAAAATGAGCAAAATCCAGAAATTACTTTACACTATGGGGACCTAAGAAAAAAGAAATGAAATGGGATCAACAGACTTATACGGATAAGCTGAAAATTAACTAAAAACTAATAAGCCTAAACTACCAAACTACCTTAAGTATTAAACTTGGTAAACTAACACCAATAGAAGTCCCAAGGGCATGGTATCCGGTACCCTTCTATCATCCTATCTAGGGGAGAGGTCTCGAGGTTAGACCCTGCACTCTCCTTTTGCAAAATTATTATTTTTTTCTTGATTTCAATTTTTTTCTTTTGAAACTTAAAAGGGACATTCAAATAACAACTTTTTGTAAAACTTTTCTTATGAAACCTTGAAATAAGCAGTTTTAACTATTTCCAACGATTTACAACCTTGACCACTTTGACAATGATAAGGCAAATTTTTGAGCAAAGAACAACAAATAATCAATGGATAAGCAAATGGGCGGAACTAAGCACTTGAAGTATTAAATAAGCTATTAAAATCAAATAAGCAGTTGGGATTGTGTAGCTAAAAGGAAAAGAGCGATTTGGTATAGAGCTATACTAGGGGGCAACAAACTAAAATATAGGAAACTAAGCAATAATTAAGCTAATGAAAAGCTTTTATAATACCACCTAATCTAAATATCTAAAAGCACCTAGGAACATCAATATAAGCACATGAATAATTAGATAAGCTAACACAAAGGGAATTGGCTCTTGTTTGGGGCGGTGTAGTGCTGCTGTCGCTTGATCCCAAAGCAGGCCCAAATGGTCACCGAGCATATTTGGAATAAGCTAGAGGGTGAATCAACCCCTAAGATTTTGGGAGGATGAAACCAACCCACCTAGCTCACTTTGCCCCAATAACTAGCTCATAAAGAGCATGAAAAGCTAAAATAAGAGCAGCAAGGCTTGCAGTAGCTGTTGGAGACTTGATCACTGGGCGAGAAATGGGGTACTAAAAGAGGCCAATAAGCTAATCAAATGGCTCTATAAGTTCCTCAATAACTAATGAAACTAAAACAAATCTCAACTGTACTAAGTGCTACATACTTAAGCTATAAAGGTAAAGGAAAAGCAGTTTTTAAATCAGGACATGAAGACGAGAACAAAGAAATAATTGATTTCAAAATCAACAAGGAGACTCAAAGCGCTTTGCAATACGAAAATGATGATTCACTAAAGGCTAAAACACTAGAACTATTTACCTCAGTTTTATCATGAAAATTTAACTAAATCTCCAAAATAAGCATGATCAAACACCACTTCATATCATGAAAATCAATCAATCTTGAAGAACTTGATGAGATTTGATTTAGACGGCTTAAATCCACTTAAACAAACATAAAAGCAAACCTTTAACAACTTTAAATGGAAAACAAGCTAGATCCGTTTTGACATTTGAATTTTGCCAATAGTTGACCTTTGTTGACTTTTCAAGAAAATTATGCATAAATCTCAGAAATTGCTCCAATTAACTCAATTAACTTTTAATAAGCTTAAACAAATTACTTTGAACCATTCAAACAATTTGTAATCAAAAGAAACGATTAAGACAAATTTGGCGGGAAAGCCAATTAGGACAGGAAAGTTGAATTAAATTGATGAAATCACTAAAAGTACTCTTGGATTGATTCATACACTAAAGGAGTTACAAAACCTAGAACTTGTTTGACATTAAAACTTAGAAGCGATTTTACAAGAAAATTAAGAAATGGTCTAAAGCAGTGACAAGCTACTTTTACTCAATCTTCATTCTTCTTTTATAGGCTTCATTAGGGTTTCTCTTTCCTTTCTTAGCCATTGATTTGGTCCTTTTGATCTCCACCCTTGATTTCTTATTTTGGCTAAAAAATGAAAATAATGGAAAAATCCACTATCTCTGATAACTTGTAGAGGAGGAAGCATTAAATGCATTTTTGGTGTATTGTGGAGGTGGAGTGATAAGGGTAGAGTTGGTGATGGAAGGTGGAGTGGTGAATGCAGTTTTGCGAGGCGATTGGTGGGAGAAAGGATAGCGTGAGGGCGGTTTTATTTTTTTAGCGTTAGGTTGGTTTGGGTAAAAGGTTGGTTTGGGCTTGGACTTATTAAATGGATTTGGATAATTAGCTTGGACCAAGGATCTAAAATGGATGAAATGTGTAGTTAGGAACCAATCTTGCCAAAGCTGAAAATCCGGGGACCAAGCGTGTAACTTAGAAAATGTAATCAAGGGGTTGGTTTTGCTAATCTTCAAAAATATAAGGACCAAAACCCCAATCCACGAAACTCAGGGGACTAAACTTGTAAATTATCCAAACTTTTGAAATTTTTCACCAAAGGACTAATTATGACAACTTATGATTTCAAAAGGACCTTTGGTGTTTTTCTTTTAAAATAAGTGCTTTCGGGGACTATTTTTGACAAGATTTGAAAGGGGGACCGAAAGCTGCCAATTATACAAACTTTATAGTTTTCATCGATTTTAAACATTTTGCATACTGACATATAAAAATACACTTTGGAATATTTTGATATTTTGATGCATTATGAAGCGTTTTAAATGTTTTGCGAGTTGATTTGACCAAATGATGAGTATTCACACCTTCATCGAGAACCGCGTTTACATCACTAGCGAACTAGCTTGAAATTATTACCCGTCGGGACAATTTTTTCGAGTTACTAACAGTTAAGCATCGTCAATTAGTTGGTTAAGTCGAAGCACATGATTCATTTGCATTTTACACAACATATTTCTTATCGCTCTCCCCTCAAAAATGGCATATGCGATGTTATTTTTGAAAAGTTGAGAATAAATATGACCATTTTGAGTGTTCTTGGGAAGAATGACCACTTGTGAACAATTTTTGAACAAAGTTTTAATTCAAGTACTCCCCCTCAACAGTGATATAAGCGGTTGAGGTTTTGAAAATCATAAGGGAAAGTACTTGTTCTTTTGAGCAAAACCTTGAAAAGTGAAAGGTTTGATAGGTTTTACTCAAAAGTAAGAAGCTTTCGCTCCTTTTATAAGGATTGTGGCCTGAAGCGTACCACGGGGTCCTTTTACAAGTGCGGGTTGTACACTGTAATGTGTGCACAAGCCATTGACATAATTAATCAAACATCAAAAATGATATGAAGAAAACAATTCAAGGGGTACGGGGAAGTGCAGTGATGTTCGAGAGGTGTGCAGGCGTTGAAATCGGTTATGTTTTCAGGTTGCGACCACGACATAACTCTCAATCTTCGAGCTGATCCCTTGAAACAACCGTTCATCAATCATTGTGATGATCCGTCTCACATCCCTCCTTTCACGAGAATTCCGATTGCTTAGGACCCAATTTTCTGGTGTATATCCTTCAACCGTATGCCAATCATCCCTAACCGGCTTCAAAGTATGATCCCGAACTTGTGGAGTTACTACATGCATTAGCGGTTTCTTTGAAGTTCACTATGGTAAACAACGCCTAAAGGTTTCTTTGATGAGTGTATATTAAGATAGCTGGTTGATATCGGGAAGATCAAGCTTTGGAGGAGTGAAGTTGACACGCGTCTGATAAGATTCAACGGTGGAGATCTTCTACATGTTCCTTGATGATAATCCGTCTTATGAAGATGAGAAGTGACTTGATAAATTCACGTTGTATTGGGTTGAGAATTGTCTCATGCGACCACATTGGCAAGGTACATGTCTTGATGTCATTGAGAGACAAATTCTCAAAGTCGACGAGAGAAAGCATAGTCTCATTCATCTTGTCGTTTGACTACGATCTTCTTTAGGAATGTGTAGTCCCACTTAGACGAAAGGTCAGCGTGTATGATGGCAACGATATCTTTAGAACTATGCACGACATGTTGAGACCGGCGGCTTCTATAGTAGATTCTTCGGCGTTACGGCCGATGATGAATCCCATACAATGCATCTGGTGGTATGCCTCCACGTGTTGGAGAACAAGTGATTGGCCGCGTTCCTCAATGGCTATGCGGTTTGAGTAGGCAGTGCGGGAATGGAAGTGTCAACGATGTAGCATATTTTCTTGAATCATCGTCACCGGTGTAGAAAATCCAGGTCTTTGTTGAAGAAGTAACTGAAAGGAATCCTTGGTTCAGCTGTTTGTCCAAGTGTTGGTAGAGGTTTGGTCCAATCGATGTAGTATGGAGGGTTGTCCCTTTGTGTGAAGTCAATGTTTGCTTCCGGGTTGAGCCAATCCATGTTGTTAGACATAGCTCGAGCAATGTTTTCAAGGTGATATTAGACCTCGAGGGCACTTTCAGAGCTGTCTTTTAGAAGTTGAAATGCTTCATTTTGATTAAACTCATTTCGATTTCGTCATTTTCTTCACATGGAACTTTTCTTGCAGAATTTTGCATGCTCCAATGTAGAACCGTCTACCAAATTCTGACCTTCTTCAGGGTAGGGGTGTTGTTGTTAACAAGATTAGCAAACCATTCAAATTCCTGTTTTATCGTCATCTAGCCATGATCGACGCGTCGGTTTGAGGTCTTCTTCTTCTTCTTTATCGAAGGCCTAGATGATGATTCTGGTTTCTGAACTTGTTTGGGAGAGGTGGGTTGTTGTAGGGGCTCAAGGACCTCTTCATCGTCACCACCGGTATAATCAAAGTGATCATCGGTTTTTACAGTGCGGGGTGGTAACTTCGGAATCGTCTGAGGTTTTTGTTAGAAGAGCGAGGAGGAGATTTTTGTTGAGCAGGAGGCCGTTGTGGAGGAGGTTGCATCAAAGAAGATTCACCAGACTGCTTCGGCGTTTAGGTGCGAGTCTTTATCCTTATCCTTGTCTTCATCGTCTCTAGGGCGTTTAGACTTTTCAGCTTCAAATCTACAAGCTTCTTGAAGTTGGTAGTCCGGCAATGCTTGAAACAGCTTTTCTTCATCAGTAAATGTCCCAGTCGTGCGGACATTTGTGTGACAATCTTGGCCACCAATTCATTATCAGAAAACAGGATCGGTTGGATTGATTGTGACGGTTAAGAGCGTTGATCGAATAGTTTGCTTGGCGATCTGCATGAGATTTGGATAAAGTTGTTTGGTGAACAACTCCTTTGTGACTTTAAGGCATTACTCGGAAAGGTACTTTTAGTGTAGCCTTGATCATTTCGTTCAGTTCCTCTTGACGGTGATTTTCATGAATTCTGAACAAACTTCCTTTCTCTTTTATCTTTTCATGCTCGTCATACATATCTTTGTATGTGATCGGCAAAGAAATTTAGCTTTTGTTGAGCACGTTTTTCTTTCCGACTTGTTTGACAGCTTTGGTAATCCGTTCATGAGCTTGAGAAATCCAAGATTTAGATGGTTTCTTCACGGTTTTGGATGATGATTTGGTTGACTTCTTTGATGGTGGTGGCGAGGTGAGAAGGCGAATCGATGATGAAGAGATATGAGGAGACTCGGATCCCGGAGGTTGAAGGTTTCTTCCTTTGATCGTAGCGAGGACTATCTAGAAGAAGCGATATCATAATCAACATCTTGATCTTTTTAGGACTTCTCAGTTTCCGGTTCCTCAAACTCATATTCGATAGTATCCTCCACAAGCGTTTGTTGTTGCACAAGAGTGGTGGCACCAGCTCCTTTATCGGGTTGATTAACCGCATCGAGGAGATGGTTGAGTGAAGCGCACCACTTGATCCTCCGGGACCACCCATTTGGTCTTTAGCAAATTCTTGAGCTTTTTGAAGGTGTCTAACGATATTAAACTTCTTCGTATGATATATCCGTTGCTCTTCTTCTTCATCGAGCTTTCATCATAACGTACATGCAGTCTTCCCCTTTTCTTTGTCAGTGGCGGACTTGGAGGTTTAGCTCTTGAAGGAGGGGTGTTGCAGTTCAGATTGAGTAGGTAATCTCTTCATCAGTGTCAGTACCTAGGCTTTCGTCCACAGCTTTCTTTCTGGTTGGTGTGGGAATAGGTTCAACTTCCTTAGGGAACAATCCTTTTAAGAGGAGGATTCCTTTTGGGAAGCTTCCTATAAATATCTGTACTTGTAACACTTCCAGCACTGCCTTTTACGGTCCTTGGTAGGTGTACCAGAAGATTTTTCATCAAGATGACCAACTTTGCCTTCTTTTCGGACTAACCGATACCTTTTATATGTTTCAAGCTTTTTGATTTCGGTTGGTTGGTGATCGGTTAAAACCGAACCACTGTTTCTTTGTTGACGATTCTTTGATTCTGACAGATAGTATGGGTTGAGTCAATATGTCGTGATTATCTGGGTCATTGAGCCTCATGGGGATGTCAGGATGAAGTCCAAGTGCTCTCTGGATCAACAGTTTGGTGTATCGGACATAGGGAATCTTGGAGCCAAGCTTCTTGTGAAATACCATCATGTCCTCCCATATCGGTGCCGATTTCAATGTCCTTCTTGTTGATCAAGCGACGAGAAAATTTGTAGTTCCATGAGCCCAGGATGCTCTCGTGATGATCATGTAGAGTGTTCTCCATGGTTGAGGAATATTCTTGACTCATTGAGAGTGCTTAGTAATGATTCCTGAAGCTTCATCATAACCAATATCTATCAAGAATTTCGGAATTTCTCTTCAGTAGGGGTAGCAAAGAAGTCGGTTGGGCGATGTCGGGAATGATGAGACGACCCGTAAGTCAGCAGGAGTGATAGTGACTTGTTTGTGATTAAGTGTCACATTCACGTACTTTGACCGTGATCCTCTGCATAGAATCCCAGAATTGTTGAATGTAGACCTGCAGGCGTGGCGAGTGTGAGCATGTTCGGTAGGGATGATTCACGAGAATATCCACAACAATAAAGCAGGAAGATTCTGAGCAAGTGAGGGTATCAAAGTCAACCCTAAGGTTGTTCTTTCCAATCTTTCTCGGATAACCCTCTGGAAAGATATCAGCAATTGTAAGAACCGATGCATCCAATCATTTGTTCACCATGTCGTGATCGAAATAACATTAGCCAAAAGAACCAACATATCGAAAGACATAGTGTTAGTCAAGAGAAGGTCTTATTGTCTAGCTATTGAATGTACAGTGTCAATGATTGTTACGAGTCCTAAGTCACTTGTTTGTTCAATAGTCCAATGACGTCGTGAAATGTTTTCGCGAGTTAGTTAACTTTAAGTTTTAAAGTTTATGTTATCACTTATTGTTCACAACATATCAAACGATTAAGTTTATTAGTGACATTATTGGATTAGTGACGTTATGATTAGTTTATTTACAAGTTTGTACACGTAACAATTCATTATGAAGGTCAATCCAGGCTTAAGCGTAGTTTTGGCAAAGTTAAGCGTAAGCATTGATGATATCGCGTAGAGCGAAAGCTTACGCGTAGGATCTAACTTCGCGTAAGAAATGTTACAGCGTAGGAAAGGGACCTTATGCGTAGGAGCTTACGCGTGAGGCGTATAAAGACCTTACAGCGTAAGGCTTACTCGTAAGAGTAGACCTTATCGCGTAGAGGTCACTGTTTTGCATATCCTTCACGAGGATACGGCGTAGTCCCATTGTAGAACCTTACGCGTAATAGTTATGCGTAGGATTGTTACACATAACTACGGCGTAGGGTAATCCTTATGCGTAGAGTTGCAAATGACCTTGATTACGAATATTTAAGGTAGCAAAGCCTGAAATACATTCATCAAATCATCAAAATTAACACAAGCATTCATTATATCAACAAGTTATGGCATGAACATTCATAACACATTCGTGAAGAAATCATACAGCGTAGGTCAAAACCCTGAGGGTTAAGATTTACGCGTATAATTTCTAGCCATGGGAATTGCACCAAATAAATTATTTTATTTCTAAGATGTGTTGAGAGTCTATAAACCAAGTTATAACATCTAACTCGTTGTGAATCAAATTTACCCAAAGTTATGAACTTTAAACCCTAATATCAAATTGTCAAACAATTAGTGTTTCTGGGTGGTTAACAACCATGGAAATCATCAATTCAACCTTATATGACCATAACCCAACAATCTTTTAGACCAAAACACTTCACATTTGGAAAAACCCAATTCGACTCATAAACCCTAATTTTCAAAATCATTAATAAGTGTGTTTACGGGTAGGTTTTGATGGTTAAAATGATATTCTTGATGTATTTGGAACATTTTGACACTTTCCTTTTAACCAAAAACACACACACAATGATTGTGTGTTCATACGCTTATGCGTAGAACACCCAATCACCACGTAAAAACAATTTTTAGCTGTTGAATTTGTATGAAATTAAAAACCTTGGCTTAAAAACATGTTTAGATCGTTAAAACACTTACAAAATGATGATCAAATCGACAGATAACTTGAATGAATCTTGGAGTGAATGTATATGGTTGAGTGTAATAAATGAGAAGTGAATAAGTTAGGTGAGGTGTTTTATTAAAATTATCTTTAACATTTTGACATTTTTGGTCCCTCCACCTTTTCCTTTTTTTAAACAAAGCCATTTAACTTCCATTTTGGTTACCAAACAAAGATTTTAGGAAAGAAACTTGACGACACTCCCCTCGACTTGAGAAATATTGAAAGGTTATAAATTTTAGTCAGAGGTGTCATTTAACCGAAAAAGTTTACCACCATTGATAAAAGAAACAACGGGATAGATAACATGCAAGTACCGGATGATTTGAAGCGGTTAAGATTTATTTTCTCCCCCTCGACACTTGATCGGAAAAATATTAAATTTTGAAAGATTATAGTGTTGACGGAAGAAAAGTACTTGCAATGTTGAAAGAAAATAGATAGAAGAATATTTTGTTGTTTTATCAGATTTTATACTTTTGTATTTTGTTTTTGAAAGAATTATTTACAAAGAGATTTTGGTGTTTGTGGTTTTAAGACTGTTTTAGGAGGTCATCAATTCCTCTTGAGTCAAACACCTCATACCAATCCGGTGGACCAACTCATTAAACCTAGCGGAGGCAAGGCTTTGGTGAGAAGATCACAATTGGTATTACGTACCCACAAAATATAATTCAACGTTACCACTGTTCCACGTGATCCTTGATGAAATGATATCGAAGATCGATGTGCTTTGATTTCGAGTCTTGGCGGGTTGCGAGATCGCAATGGCACTCCGATTGTCGCGATACATCGGGATTACATCAAATCGTAAACCATAGTCTTTGATTTGTGTTCTCATCCAAATGACTTGAGCACAACATGCGGACATGGCTACATATTACCTTGGTTGAGGACAGCGATGTACAATCCTGCTTCTTGATTGCCATGACACGGTTTATCACCAAGAAATTGTAAAGCTTCTGAAGTGCTTTTCCGTGAGTCTAAGCATCCTGCGTGGTCGGCGTCTGGCGATTAGTTCAAAACCAGAATCAGCCGGATACGGATCCCCAAGTTAATGGTTCCCTTTATGTATCGGAGGATTCTTTTAGCCTCGAGAGGTGAGTTTGGTTGGTCGCTGATAACGAGAGCAAGATATCGGCAAAGACAATATCAGTGCACTGGTACTTAGAAGATACATGAGAGACCCAAAAATACTACGGTATTTTGTAGGGTCCACCAATTTCCCATGTAAATCAGCGTCTAGCTTCTTGGTATGAGCCATTGGTGTGGCATAGGTGTCCGAGGTTTCATTCCAAATTTGTTTAACAATTCAAGGGCATATTTGGGTGACTCAAGAAAATACCGTGGTGATTGATGAACTTGCGGTCCAAGAAGAGCGTGAGTTCACCCATCATGGACATTTCAAAATTTTTCTTCATTAGTTTTGCAAGAGCGATTGAAAACTTTTTATGTGTAGACCCAAAAATGATGTCATCCACGTAGATTTGAACAATTAAGATATGTTCCCCGTGATATTGTATAAAAGAGTTGGGTCAACCGAACCTTTGGTGAAATTATTAGCAATGAGGAAGGATGATAGCTTATCGTACCATGCTCGAGGAGCTTGTTTGAGACCATCTGAGCTTTGTTAGGTTTGTAGACGTGATTAGGATACTTAGGGATCAACGAATCCATCACGGTTGGTGACATAAACCGTTTCTTTAAGTTGTCCATTGAGAAGCGCAGTTTTGACATCCATCTGATAGACCGTCATATTCATATGAGCCTGAGCGCTAGAAATATCCGAACAACCTCAAGGCGAGCAGCGGGCAAAAGATTCTTCAAAGTCAATACCCTCTTCACGACGATAACCCTTAGCCACGGGCGTGACTTATTCGGATAACATTTCCTTGACATCAATTTGTTTTCCAAATCCATTTTAGACCAATGGCGTAGACCCTGTTGGTCTTTCAACCCGATTCCCATACTTCAAGACGTTTGAATTGGTTGAGTTCTTCTTGCATGGATTCAATCCGGTTGTCTTTTGTCATTGCGTCTTTGATGTTTTTAGGTTCAGATTAGCGGACGGTGAGTGCATAAATGCAATGTTCACCGTGCAGTGTGAAGACGTTGTCTTGTGCGGCCGTTGATTCGGGTTGCCAATAATGTTTTCAAGAGGATGGTCTTTAGTCCATCTATGTGTGGAGGGTTGATGTTGATATACATTGTCTGCGGTTCGAGGATTCAAATGGTTTGTTGAAGATTCCGCGACATCACAGTGCGGCGATCTCATTAGCAAGCGGGTTGAAAAGCATTTGGATCAAAATCTGGTGGGGTACTACATTGAGAATATCATCGATCGTCATCATTGTTGGAAGCGGTTTGTTCAAGCTGTTGTGGTGGAGTCAAGCTGGTGTAGGTGCATCTGCAAGATAGTTGTTGTAGCGAGGTGTATCGGTATTAAGAAAGTATTATCAAGTTGGCAGCGGCTTGGCGGATACACACTGAGCACGTTCATCAATATCGTCCTGAGCGGCGAGAGCAAATAACCTTTCCATTTGTTGGAGAAGTGGCGGGGGCTTTGTTGGTGATGATGGGGTTTGGGGAAGTTTAGCGGTTGTGTCCGGGTTCTAAGCTGTTATACTCGAAGCCATTGTGAAGAAGTTTGAATCGGCTTCCCCAAGCGATAGCTGTCTTTAGCGATTTAAAACTTTGATGAAGTCTACATTTCCTCTAACGTTTGAAGGTTTAGGTATGCAGCCGCGAATTTGTAGATGAGCAAAGTAAACCACACAAAGAAAATCGACTAATTGCGGAAGATCGTTCGAGGGTAACATGTATAAATCAACAAGATCTTCTCGCATTATTTGGGTAACTTCACACAAGATCACCCGTGAAATGAGGCGATAACACCAAAGTGAGGCGTTTGAGCCACATATCGTCTTATTTCTTCTCCCCTAATTGAAGGAACTCAAGAAGGCATTGGGTTTCGCAAAGAAGCATGTAGAAGAACAAGGAAGCAATGACCACCTACACACTCTCTCCCCTCGATGTTTTCAATGATTGAGAATCATACACCCGCGTATGTTGATGATGAATTGAAGACAGCAAAACCATGTAGAAGGAGACAGCGAAACCATGTATGTCCAATTGATCGAACAAGTGTGAAGTACCAAAAATATTTCGAGAGAGTCACTGGCTGATAAACATCTCTGTTCATTATATTGATCATCAGTATGTCATTGTTGTTGGAGAGCGATTTGATTTTCTGTTATAGAAGATTCGGTTGTTGTTGTAGATTCAGGTGTATCTGAAATTAGAGTATAATCGGTTGTCAGTGAAAATTGATACATCACGAAGCATAATTTTGGCATAATCTTTAACCAGAAGAGCAAGCAATGTTTCTAATTCATGACGATTAAGTACAATGGTGGGCGGTGATGGATCATGATATTTTTACGGTGAGAAGCGGGTCCTCTTGTATTGCTTGTAGAAGCCATTGCTGTTGTACTGCATGGAAAAATAGAAGGGGCAAGGAAGAAAAACATGGATCCCCAAGTGTAGCTGGGTTCCAGATGTTAGAAGCATAAAGATGTAGTGTCAATTATCTTCTTGACACTTGAACATGCTAATTTGATGATTTCCTTTCCTGCCTCAGGGGATGGATGTAAGGGTTTCACACTTGTTAGCAGTGCAACTACTTAATATCTTGCAGTAGGAATCCACCTAAGACCAACAGTGTTGAAAACTCTACTCGTTGGTATCCATCTAAGGTTAGATCTAAGGGATGTTGAAACTTCTTTTGGAAAGAATTTAAGTCCTATATTGATCCACCTATTAGGTTTACGAGAAATTTTACTGTTT